>JAHZNA010003975.1:0-11428 GCA_027743935.1 Sinodicranocentrus sp. ZH6 | reverse complement strand
ATGGTTTAATTAGATTTTTAAAAATACGCTATCAATTGACCGTTTAATCAATATTTTGCTGCTTGCTTCGCTATTTCTGTAACACCTTACAGGTTTTTATTACATCTACACGTAGTAAAGCCATCGCATTCATACATATTTGACTATATTTCTAAATATTGAATGTAATCATGAATTTTTAGTTTTCTGCAAATTCAGTCCCATTTGTACAACTTGCCAGTAAGTATTTCTGATTAAATACAAGTCTCGAATTAATAATTTGTAGAAAATTTTGTACATATAATTTTTGTTTGCTGAAATATTTTAGGGCCGTGTTCAAGGTTCCCATTCTGCTTCCAAAAATGAAAAAGAAGAAGCCGAACTCCCTTATCGGACCTATATAGCACATATAGAGATAAGTATCCCGGGATTCCAAAGGAGTCAGTGAAAAATGCAGTTCTAAATCTCATGTTTTTATGTTTAGTATGCCTAGGAAAGTGGATGTCACTAACTTATCCGGGCAATTAAAGGTTTATTATATTTATGTAGTACCTGATTTATATGTGTACTGACATGATTACATGAGCATATTTTGATACACATATCGATTTTTCTTGTACTCCTTCGCTGTTAAAAATTAGTAACCGTCACCATATGTATTGTAAAATGCTTTTTTCCGAGAGAAATATAATTCTTCATTTCAACTCGTCTTCACGTCGGATCCGTTAAAGTTAGTGTGCTTCAAAATGTGCTAATGATTACATAGCTACCACCCTCATCTCACCCACAATGTTTGTAGAACAAATGTAGGCGATGAGAAAAAGTCAGCGATTCTAAATCCTTTGCCGTATTAAATGCATCTATAAATCTGCATATGATTAAATTTTATGTAATACTTTGAATGCCGTAATGACAAGCTTGTAAGGGTTCATTGCACAAAACATTTGGAGATCATTTACCGGAAAGCTGTTTTTGTCTGTTTTGTTGAAATGAACAAAAAGTGCAATGCAACCAACGCAGAATAACTCCTTTACGTCGGTTTTACATTACGAAACAACGACGAAGACAGCGTTCTCTCTGTAAAGTGTGGGTTGTGCTTTTATTTTCGATCGAGTAAGCTTTGAAGATGTACATACACAGACACATACCGACTATACCGACTTCTTTTTGAAAGATAAGGTTTTTGACTCACTTAAATTTACTAAGCATAATATACAGAACGGCAACTCAAGTCCAATCTACCCAGTGATTGTTGTACATATATTCCTCTGGGAAGAAAAAAGACCAATAAAAATCTAATTCGCAATGTTGCAGTTCCTTGGCTTCGTATCAACAAAACACGCAGGATGAAATTCCTGCCTATGTGATGTTTGTTGGGGAACACAAAGCGGAAAAATGGATGGTGTCACCTCGCTGATATGTGAATGACACATTGGCAATCTCAACTTGACAAAAAAATCTTTCCGATTCCCCTTTACTCATCTCTTTTACAAAATCTCAAGACCAGTACGTTTTGGTTCACTTTTGTATTACTGCTTAGTGCTTAAATATGTTTATCTAAGAAATGCGATAGGATGACACAAACTGGGAACACGGGTCGATTGGCTGCACATGAATCGGTTTACTAAATAATTTGCACACATGCATGCAATCGTATCCGTATTGAAGAAAATCCTGCATTCAAAACTACTTACATGTTTTTCTATATTCACTAAGTCTCATCTAATCATTGTATACCTGTTGTGCCAAGAAGCCTCTTGATTCTACTCAGCGCTATTGGAGCAAAAGAAAAAAATAATAGATATTTGAAGAAGTTGGGAGGGATTGACTTTTTCATTAAAGTATCGAATCAACGAGAACGCTTAGCATATGTCGTGGTATTCTTGCAATTACCTAAGATATTTATATCATAATCATTATCACGAACACACAAAACTACATAATACGTATGACTGACTATACACCAGAAGATGGTGTGGCATGAAATGTGCATAAAATAAATTAAATCCGTTTAGGTATACCCTTCCGTCCGGTACTCTTCTTATGTAAGAGAGCAACGTCTGCAAAAAGCGTGTGGACTAATTTTAGCTCCAAAGTTGAACCACTTTCCCAGCATCACAAACTTGTTCGCAATGTACACTTTCGAACCGAGACTCGTTGAAGGTGTATATCTACACACATGCACATATTCAGACAGAACTCATTTTTTGTATCTTATGTCATGTCATAGGACGACCGAAGAGTGTTCGCTCCACTCACATGCTTACACTACTTAAAGACTGAAAACTTTCGATTTCCCTTGGATGCGTGCCTCTCTCTCAACATCCTCACTGAATACTACAAAAGTTCTGTATAATAATATAATATCCCTATATTTCGTATATGCTTTTCCACTGCATCGATTGTAATAATAAATGCATTGCAACACTTTGCATACACACGTATCCACTATTTACCTTCAAACGACTCTATTCTAATCACGAAATGTAGTCTATAGGAAACATTTTTATTGTTTTTTTTTATTTCATTCTTTTCCGTGGATTTTCTTTTCCAGTTTGTTGGCCCGTTTGTGCATTCCCAGAGGAATATTTGGTTTACGGGAACTTTTATCTCTACAGTGTCACTCATCATCAGCCAATATCGCCTTCATCTCTATTCGGCATATTATGATGTATCATTCTAAATTCCTCAACTGGAATTAGGTCATTGGAAAGTCGGGCCCGAGCTCTACCGTACCGTATGGTGTGTAACATCAATAGCGTCTCATATCTCATTTCACAAAAAAATCTACTCTGCGATATGGAAAGCACTAAAGTGAAAAGAAACCGCATTAAAGAGCTATAGTGCTCTCTAACAATTTAGATTATGGAAATTTTGCTAATTTTCCATTGTAGAAAAGTCTCTTTAGTATTATCGTTTTTTATTAGTGAAACGTGAGAATTTTTCCCTTTTTTATCCTTTGGTTCTTCTCGAATGGATTTTTTAAAAATCATAAGTGAAATTGTGTTGTCTTGCGAGTAGATTTAGCTATTTCTTAAGGGAATTATTTTCCAGTTAGGGAGTCTTTTAGTTCAACAAGAAAATGGGAAAAGATCCACTGTGTCCATTGGGGTTTCATCCTCAAGTGAGGTGGCCTACAAGATGCAAACGATGCTTCAGGTAAGAGAGAAAAATTGGAGCAATTTAAATCTAGAATGAAATCATGGTAAATCATTATTAATGATACTGTACAGGGAGTACAAGGAACACGCCGTAAAGAAAGAAGAACCAGCATCAAATGCTACAGAGAGCACATCCGCCTTACTCAACTCCTCCTCCAGATCTCTATCTTTGGACACCTTATCAACGACATCCGGCTCCGGATGGCGAGCGAGATTCGCAGCTACTAACCCATCTACCCTTTCCTATACGTCGACTTCAACCTCCTCAGATAATTCATCGACACCCTCGAGAAATTCTTCTTCGTCAACCACTGCTTCCAGTGGGCTCAGTTCGGGTAGCACCAGTGCTACCCCGTCAACTACTTCATCCAATGAAGAAAGTAGAGACTTTAGTACTCCTTATTCGTCGATCTCATCCGAAGCACGAAATAGGCAAGTGATATAATTAACGTCGTAATATTCAGCAACTTGAAATAACCAAATAACTTCTCACGAAAAGTTTATCTAAAAATGCCATTTTGCAGACTGAGTAGATTTCGAGATGAGCCGAAAAGATCTGCATCTCCTATGGATTCACTGTCTGTTCCCTCAGGTAAACTTTTACAGGATTCACAAAGACATTGCTTAAGTTTTTGATTTTCTAGCTGGGTTGGGATGAAGTATTTGATCAATTCAACTATTTATCAGACACCCCAACACTCCAACGAAGGCGAACAACAGATTTAACTGATATGGAAGCAAGCGAATACTTGTCAAATGCCCCCGCCGAAACTGTTACAATTAGGTTACGAAAGGCAAACAGCTTTGGAGGAGAAACTGAAACAAAAGATGAAAGCCCAAGTCCTCCCCTTCCTCGTGCTCGCACTCGAACTCCTTCATCATTATTTAGAGAAAAGAGCAAAGAACCTTCCCCTGCATCCTCTCCATCACCTTCACCTACTCCTCCAAAGACAACGAAAACGGTTACATTTTCCTCTAGCTCAGATGATGAGCCAGCTTCCCCTAAGCTTCCTCCGTGGAAAAAGTCGATACTGACAACGTCGTCAACAGTAGAAAAAAAGCCAATGCCAAAAGTTGTTGAACCACCAGTGTCAGTGTCAACTACTACATCTACAACCGAAGATACACCGTTGAAGCCAAAAAAGACGAAAAAGAAAAGATTGCTGATACAAGAAGTCAAAGAAGTCACGCGTTCAGCCCATGAGTCCTTCGAAGATGCGGACTCTAGCAGTGCTGAAGCTGATTCCTCTGCGGATGTTGCATTCATCATTCAGGTATATATGAACAATTTATTGTTTTGATTGTACTCTGCGCAAAATAGACAATTTGAAGAAAAAATGACATGGAAAACATGGCTCAGTTTGGTGGAGAGAGCTTGAATTTGTGCATGGACTCAAACCAAATTGGATCTAAAGGATCTGTCGGCTCACCCAATGTCCATTCATGAAATGTTACGTTGTTCTCAGTGTCCACTAGAATTATTGTTTGCGTTCTGAAATCAAGTTCCAGAAAATCCCCAACTTTAACACACCTTATCACAATCGATCAACTGCATTTCCCGTTCTTATTTTTAGCTTACCTTGTTCCATAATCAATGTTGGGCACTTCAACAAATCTCGAACTGAGATTTCTTAATATTTGAGTAGGAATCGCAGTTGCTACTGCGTGCTCTTTTATTACGTCATCAGGATAAAATCTAAATTGTAAAATAAGTTAACTCTTTGCAAATCCCACAAGAGCAATAATTTTAAATATAATAAGAAAGTATGTTTGCCATACTTTTCTTTTGAACGGAGAAAATCTAACAGTTGCTCGACCAACTCCGCATCATTAGTTTCAGAAGCTTTTTTACCCACAAACTTTTCCACGACTTCAATGAATTCCTCCCGACTAGATTCCACTTTGCGAAATGGCATGTCAAAAATGCTATTACCAATGGCGTAATATTGAGAGGTGTTGATTTGCGGAGTCATATACTGAGCACTTGCAAACTCCTCTTCTGTATTACTTGTCCGGTTTGAGAGGTAGGTCACACAGATTGTAGAATTGTCTGAGTCACTTTCGCTACGGAAAAGAAAACATTAAAAATTGTAAAGACGTGTGCAAGAAATGTATGAATTCGCCTGAATCCATTTCCGTCCAGCATAAAATATATTTTTGGAATGTAAGCAAACAAAAAAATCGGTCGGTACACTGGGTACACAGGCAGAAGAACATAATAGCTCGTTTATTTTTGTACACCTACGCAGCTCCATATTAGCATACACAAATCTCAAAACCATGTCAAGCCAAGACTATTTTTTCTGTTTGCAATGATGAAGAAAAAATAGGAGAAAATGCTTTTTTTGCGATATGACGACTTGAAACAATCTTTTAGTAGCGAACCAGCTTTTGGAAGCATTGTACACGCTAAATGCATTTTGCACCTTCTTTGGCTTCTTACGTGTTTGCATTGTAGTCGTTTTCGAAAGTGGTAATGTGAGAACGGAGATCAATTGTAATTAAGTGGAAGGGCTTGTAAACTCGTCGAATGTCGAGATTGACGGGATCGTGGCACAGGCTGTTGCAATATGTCCAGCCTGCTAAGCCAGGAGGAGAGCGGAGAAAACCGGTAACTAGAGAACCTCTTGAAGTCTGGAAGGTTTGGGGTTGGGAACGGCCAGAGGGAGGGGGATGGGCACCCATGACGTTGAGTACTATGGCGAATCTTCCTTGCTTAGAAATTCCAAGCCAACTTCCTAGCTCTTCTAAATCTCGCCCTGAAAACATTTTAATAAAAGGAAGGCTTGTTGATATTTGGGTTTTAAACAATTCTGGGAGATTTTACGGAGAGGAAGAGGAGAGTTACGTTTACAAACCAGCTAAAATATGGGAGTCAGTAGTTTCCCAAAAGTCGGCAGGTTTCAAAGGACGGGAATATTTCTCATCACGGTTCGTCGCCACGATGAGTTTGTACGTCGGCACTTTTTCCGGACCATCGGGGGCTTGTTTGGCGTAGTTGGCCACGTACACAAACAGGATGCACATTTTGACATGGGATTATTTTTAATCGAAGGAATTTAATTTTTCCCGTTGATCAGGTAAAAAGCACGGGAAAGAAGAAGAGAGTAGGGGAAGAGGATGACGACATGATGAGCATGACCACAGCAACAGATACAACAGATACTACTCTAGTCGACGTTATGGAGAATACGATTGCTGGAATGAGCTCATGGGAAGTGGAAGATATGAAAACGGAAGTTGATCGACTCCGAGAGAAATGTGATAAGCTAGAGAAGGAAAAAGCCGAGATTCTCGCACGACGTGTAGCTAGTCTGGATGCACCAAGACCTCAAGTAGGATTTTATTCACTTGAAATTTTGTATATATTATCGGTGTAGCTGGAATAACATAAATAATCCCAAAACCTAATTATGTATTTTACTATGTATAAATATGTGTTCTTTAGAATGATTACAACTTGTTGCTTGCTTTCGTGCTAAGAAAATCAAATAATTTTATTTATATACTTTTTGAATAATAATACCTCTAACAACCCTAAACAACCTTTCGTGATGCAATGCGTGACCCAATGACCATTACCTTATTTACATCCCATCTTACATCACTTATCTACATCTAGCATGAAAAAAGCTTATATTAATTATGGTATGAATTATTGCCGAAAATATGCCGAAAATAGTTTATGACCGAGTCGGAGAGGAGTCGAATCTTCACTCAAAGCTCAAGTTTGTAGTGTTATAGTGAAAAGAGTTTTTGTACTTTTGTACTCAAAATCGTATTTTTTGCAAACAAACTTGGCTAAGTACCTCATTTTCATACACTAAATTTTACACTTCATTTTTTAGTAGTATGCAAAATACGCGATGCTTAAAAATCCATTTACCATTTGAACCTTACGTATTTTAACGGAGCCGTGCTCGCATCAACCATGCTAAATGTTAACTCATCTCATTACTTAATGTAAAATCCAATCATTTGCATTCTAAAATAATAATTTTGTGTACTACATGCTGAAAAAAACATGCTGAAAAAAACATGCTGAAGAAAGTTTTAAATTTTGTCTGAAAATAAAAATATGTGACGACATCAATTCGTTAATAATAAAAATTCAAACTTATATGCTTAGTCGAGTGAGTACCTGAGATTACAACAAAAGGTCAATCAGCTTACAGCAGCAAATGAAGATTTGAAAGATGAGCAAAAGCATTTGGAGTCGAGAGTTCGGGAGCTGGAACATGAACTCAGTTCTCGACCAAATCCAGACATATTCCAGGTAGGATGCAAACTAATGCCAGCTATATAGTGTCTGCACTTTGAACACAGATCATGCACGAATACATTTGACTGTGCATTGCATTTTCAGCGTCAAATCTCTGACCTCCGATCCAAGCTCACCGCTGCAGAAACACAAATGGACACACTTCAAGAGGAAAAGCGAGAAGCCATTCAACAAATGAAGGACATGCAAGAGGAATTTGAAGAAATGCAAGATAGTTTCCGAGAAGAGCAAGCGGAAGAATTTGCCAATTTAAAGAAAGAGCTCGATGACGCTTCCAAGAACTGTCGTCTCCTTCAATTCAAACTTAGGAAAGTGGAAAAGCGAGCGGATCAACTTGAAGCGGAAAAGAAAGAGTTGGAACAAAGACTCGAAAGCATTCAAGACTCTGGCAGGATCAAAAAGCTGGAGGAAGAGTTAAAGAAGACGAAAACGGAAGTTGAAAAGTTAAAAACTAGCAAGGATACTTTAGGTGTTCCAGGGCTGAAGAAGAAGGGCACTCTAGCAAAATCCCTGTCCAGCGAGGTAATTTTTCTGGAAATAGCTGGTAAATTGTTATCATCCGATTTTAATAGTGAAAATGCTAAAACCCAAACAGAAAGATTCCTCCATGCCTCCAGACTTCGATCCACACAAAACCCTCCGAGACTTGCAGAGCGCGTACTTTGCTTATTCAAATCAAGAAAATGTCCTCCAAATCTCGGACAGACTTGTCCAATAAAGGTCGAGTGGAAACGGGTACAGTGGGGGATAAGGCCCCAAAAGAATCTAATGATAAACTTGACGTTGAGGATTTGAAACTTCAGTTGGAGCTGAATGAACAGGTAGAGTATATTAATGAGCATTACCATGCAATTGGAAATGTGAGCAATAAAATTTATTCAATTTAAAAAGGAATCCAAAGTTCTTCAGAAGAAAGTAGAAGAACTTGAGAAGGCCAACGCTAAGCTCGCCAAAGATCTGCAAAAAGCTGAGGACAAGGCAACTTTGGAGAAGTCATCGCCTAACATAACCAAATCCAAGGTACTAATATTTCCACAAACTTATAACCGTCTTAAACTGTTGCACTTATATACATACAATTTATTGCGCCTAGAATTTAGATGAAGTCACAGCTCTTAGGAGGAAACTAATTGAAAAGGAGAGAGAAGTGGAAAGGCTCGAAGCACAAGTTACGGCGGCGTCTCAGGGAAAAGGAAAACCTCTGCGGGCTAAGTAATCCGAAAAAGAAGTGAACATATATTTAAACATTGAGTAAAGATTAGTATTTTATAACGAATTTTAAATTTAGGTCGGTGGAGCAAGATTCAAAGATCGATCTGGAGACAAAGGCTGAGTTGAAAAAGGTACAAGCAGAAATGGCCAAGCTGAGAATGGATGCTGAAAAAGAGAAAATAGTTTCCGAGGATGAGCTTGCAAATGCTCGTCAGGACCTGGATAATCATCAAATGAGAATGCAACAGGTTGGGGATGCAAACAAAGATCTCGTGCATCAAGTAACATCACTTAAGAACAACTTAGAGACGATGAAAGAACAATATGAGGCTATTCAGGAAGACATGGTCATCAAGAATTCCAAACTTAGTGGGAAAAAAGAAGAACTTGAGAGGTGCAATTTTATTTTAGAATGTGTTATCCAATACTAATTAGTCCCCGTACTTCCGCTAAACAGCAATTTGTTTTGCTTTGCAGTGAGTTTAGTCTCCTTCGTAGAGAGCATGACACGATTGACAAAGAATTGCGTGTCTTACGAGAAACATTCAATACCCGACAGGACACGTGGATCAAGGAGAAACTGGCGTTACAGGTAATACAATAATATATAGCTTTAAAGAAAATGCAGTCTGAAAGTTAGTTTTGATGCATAATTCGGTACGAACCAATTTCCAGGAAAAACTTCGAGATGCGGAACAAAGCGCAAAGAAGTTAATGAGCATTCCAGGTGACAGGGAGTCAACGAAATTGAAAAATTTGCTCAATGAGTCCAATCAGGATTTAGACGCTAAGAAAAAAGAGTTGGACAGCTACAAAGATCGTATCACACACTTGCAAAAAGATGTAGTTAAAAACAATTTCCGATTTTCTTATATATCTCATACTAAATATCACTTTAAAAGTATATTTTACTCTCGAATTATCATAGAACGATGAACTGCGGAGGAATCTGGATGATTATGACAAAGTATCGCAAGTGCAAAAACGAAGCTTGGCATCAGACATTTCATCAGATAAGGAATTGAGGGAGCTTCGAGAAAAGTAAACAATCGTTTATTAAGACATATAAACTGAAATTATATGGTGTCTGTAAAATACGGTATTATGTCTGTGATTCCCAGACTTACATCCGGAGAGAAGCTTCATCGCAATGAAATGGCTCAAACAAAACTCAGGCATGATCAAGCGGTAGCGGTGAAGTGTGAAGAAATCTCTACAGTTCAACAGCAACTAAGTCGAGCAAAGAGAGAGCGTGATACTTTCCGGCAAATGGTTGACTCGGCGCAGCGCGCAATCGCAGAGTTGAAGTCGCGAGGGTCGACTCGTGGATCTGTGACTGGCTTGGAAGAGGCTGCAACTGGAGCCCAAGCAGCAGTCAGTGGCCTTCAGGAACGAATCACTTCTCTCGAAGATGATCTCACTGAAGCGAGAAGAGATATAGGTAGACAGAAAACAGAGTTTGTCACGGAAAAATCTACTTGGGAAATGAAAATGGCTGATATGCAACAGAAAGTCAATGAGGTAAATCAGAATGAAAAGAGCTTGTCATTTGTGAATAATTAAAATATAACTGACGAGCGAATTTGTGATTAGTTGGAAGAAGAACGCCTGCTAAGTGGCAGTGGAAGAGTTAGAGGGGCGAGCAATTTGGGCAGAACAAAGTTGGAATTGGCGTGGCAGAAGGAACGAGAAGAGCAACAAAGACGTCTCAAGGAGGCGACGACGTTAGCTCGTGATTTGAAGACAACTTTATTAGAGGTATGCCATGGAAAAGTGCTTTCTTTCGACAAATACGAAGAATGTGCGTTCCTGTTTGGAATTTGAAACTTTCTATTTGCAGATTGAAAGAGAGAAAGATAGAGAAAGAATGGAGGGTAAGAGGAGATTCGATCAGCTCAAAACATCCCTAGAAGAGGAGCAAACGGAAATGAAGCGAAAAGTGGAAACTTCCCAGAATGACTTACTCGAGCTAAGAGATGCCCATGCAAAACTGAGGACTGCAAATGAGAAACTTCGTAAAGACCGGGAGCGCCTGGAGAGTTCACGGGAAGCGCAAATTAAGAAAGAGTTGGAGCTCAAAAAAGTTCGATCTGAAAAAGATAGAATGCTCGATCAACTAGTTAGCAAGTTGAATGCGGCGTGCAACCCCACAGCATCGAATAGCAATTTGGCTCAGTTATCTTCTTCAAAAGTGAATCCAGCAGAGATACTTCACCACCTTCAGAACATAAAGACAATTGAAGAACCTGACGATTTACTCAATCCTAAGGAGAAAAAGAGAGGACACTTTAAGCGTGCTTCCTCTGTCGGTAAGCGTATCAGTTTCTTGAGCCTAAGCATGAGCTTACCAATCGATGATTCGAAAATTATATATTTTATTAGGTGACACGGAAGGTTCAGAGTTACCGAGGTCTAGAGAAAGTTTAGTGTCCATGCCGGCATCATATGGAATGAAAAGCTATGGACCAAAGCAGTATGTTGGGTCTATTTCCACCTCTACATTAAC
The DNA here is from genome assembly GCA_027743935.1 of Sinodicranocentrus sp. ZH6. Lineage (NCBI taxonomy): Eukaryota > Metazoa > Arthropoda > Collembola > Entomobryomorpha > Entomobryidae > Sinodicranocentrus > Sinodicranocentrus sp. ZH6. The sequence goes on along the minus strand of JAHZNA010003975.1, from coordinate 288 downwards.
GTTACCATCGAGGGGTCGTATGCCGTCCAGTGGAACAAAAAGGATTAGCAGTAATATGAGTGACGGAGGAGGAGCTTCTCCATTCAGCCCACAAGGAACCTTGTACAGGAAAGCATTGTCTTTGGATCAAACAGTATCGATGCCTGATGACCAGGTAGACTTAGTTACTTACATTTTACAGTAGTATCAAGGATCTCACCGAAAGAACTTTCCCCTAATGTGGCTTTCTCTTTCAGAAAATTTGGAAGGGTGGATCGGAGGCTGGAAGTGGGTCGAGTTTAACCTCGA
>JAHZNA010003974.1:0-33814 GCA_027743935.1 Sinodicranocentrus sp. ZH6 | reverse complement strand
GAACTTTCTAGAAAGTCTTGGTTGATCAAAAACGGTTTGATAGTTGTTAAAATATTTAATATTTCAACGAGATACTTTTCGAGCAGACAATCTGTATGTATCTGTATGTCTGTAAATTTTAGAGCACAAAACATCGATAAAAACACTGTACATCATCACCAGACACTATATTTTATGCATAGTTTTACTTCAAATGTGACATGAACCCAAAGCATGGTGTGGATTGTGGATGTCCAAAAAACAAATTAGAACTTCATGACAAGTACCTGTGCGTTTCATTTAAGACTCTTTGGTAATACTAGAACTTTCTGTAATATGTATGTGACCTGAAGTTTTGTACTCACAAAATATGAACTTCCCCTCAATCTTTGAAATGGCAAATGGCAAAATGGTGAACAGGAAATTGCTATGTACTTTAGTCAATAAATTGAAATAAAAGGTTGCAGATAATAAATGAAAGCGACGCTAATGTGAGGTAGCTGATCTCATTATGAGTAGTGTTAATATCAATCTAGTTAATACTATGTAGCAAAAAATTAATCAGGGAACGTAAGTAATTATTCTTATTATTAGCATTGCAAGATTTGAATGTGGGTTGAATTTGTAATTTCTCCCCAGAGAATGACAATTTTTTTGTAATGGCGAATGGTTTAATAAATTTCACGCGTGATTTACTTGTGAGTAAAAACTATCTAATTCAAATTTATGATGTACCTGTTTTATGACAAGTTATTTAATTTAATGTAATAAATAATTTTAAAATAAAAAAAAAATCAGTTGAGAATTTTGTGGCGTTTAGAATTTTCTTTCTTATTCAAACGTCCATTCATCCTTTATCGGAATCGTTTTGAAGGACTAAGCTAGGCGACATAGCGGATGACTACTTGAAAAATTTGCTTAGAACTTTACAACATTGACTAATTCATGTATTTATTCAAGACCCGCTTAAAGCATGTTTGTGACGTCAATAAAATTTCACCAGCATTTATGAAAACGGAATGCAGTAATAGATACATGTAATCCAAAACAGAAAAACCTGCTAAATGTGTCAATTGTTGCATATACAGATACAGACTTACATGTGTGTATTGTTTCACAAACGTAAAAGCGTCTTCATTAGTTTCTTCGCAAAGCTGCCTTGCCTATATCTTGAGTAAATGAACTTAATTAGTTTCATCTAGCTGGATCGTATACTCATTCCATCGTATAGTCGTAACTCGCATGGCATAACAAATGTAAAGCTCAATTTCGTAGCAAATATACTTATGTTCAATGCCGAAATTGTTAACTGCGTTGCTTTTTTAAAAACGCATGTGCCATGAAAAGCTGAGAAAGGATTGTGGCTGTAATTTTTCTTGTCCAATGGATGTCAAGGCCAGTTTTAACGATGCACTGGATATTATAAGGATTAACAAAGCTTCTGCAGTTACTACATTCCAGCTTATATAAATCTTGCCTATTTTTAAAAGAAAAAAAAACAATTTAATTAAGACGAGATTCTGCAGTGATACATAGGAAGGGAAGGTTTCTGACTTCTGTAATGTACATTGTACATAATATATTACTTTACCACAGCGTGAGGATTAACAACTGCCGGATTAAAGTTGCTTTATATCTGTTAAGAATATGAGCACGCTGTCGTTAATTAATTGGCAGAGTGGCAGACATATTCGTTCACAATTGAACAAACTTGGTCGACAGCGGGATAGTCTTTGATAAATTATTCGGACATCTAAAGATGACAGAGTTAAATGCGTTTGTCCTTTTACGCATCACAAATATTTGAGTGAGTCAATCCAAAAATATTGTGCTTGTGTTTTTAGTACAAATCCGAGTCAGGAAACACCATCCTTGCAGATGCCATTTTGTTTGTACTATTTTCTGTGTACACAACGGAAAATCTATGTCTAACTTCGACATATTGAAAACACACCTTTGTTTCTCGATCTCAGTCTCAATCTCAACAAACAATGGATATTTCCAGAGTATTACGCAAAGCCAAGGCCGTTATAAAATCTAGCGGATTATTATTTGGAACTATAGCAGGGGCTACTTTTGGGTTTGTGCTAGGTGAGACGTACTCTTTATTTACTTTTTTTTCGTTCCATGTTTCCAGAAACATATTATTGTGATCACAAAGAAAAAGGTACATAAAACCTAATCTATATAAAATGAAACGGAATGACATATTGAGGCAACTGTGTACACACACACGACACAGATGCTTTGTTTTCCCTGTCTCTTAATAAATAGTAGGAATTTGTCCCCAAGAACTTTTGCAATATTGAAATTCTATACTGTTGACTTTTGGAATACTCACAATTGCAAGGGCTCTTGCTAAAGCAGTTTGAAACAAATGAGGTCATCTCAACATTGGTCGGCTACCCAGGCGAGCTTTTCATGCGTGCTTTGCAACTTTTAATTATTCCAGTAGTCGTCTTTAGTCTAATAGCAGGTAAAAATATAAGGATTAACTACCAACAGCTCAATTCAAAGAAAAAAGTCATGCAACAGTTCGGTTATTACTTGGAAAACTTTATTACAGGGTCTTCGAGTCTAAATATAAAAACCAATGGAAAGATAGCTTTACGAACATTCCTCTATTTCATTCTGACATCGATTGGTAACGCAATACTAGGAATATTCCTTGCAATTACAATTCAACCAGGCGACTCATCTATTAAATCTGACCTTCAAAATGTGAAACTCACAATCATTGAAGAAAGAAAAAATACTTTGTTGGACAATTTTCTTGATTTGGGGAGAAATGTGATTCCTAACAACATTTTCACCAGTCTGTTTGAAATGGTAAAAAGAATATTAATGTCACTATATCCTTAATATTAACAACGTTAAGCATCAATATTTAGCATCAAGTATAAAATTTCATTAACCAATAATATCGCAGGCTACCACGGTTTACACAGTTGATGGAGATTCATATACAAAACATTTGGACTCAAGGTGACATGGTCATTCTCACCGTTAATTATATCTGTGTTAATTTGTATGCAAAAATGTAAATTATGAGGTTCCTCATATGAAATTAATAGACGAGGAACAAACGCACTGGGTATTATTGTATACTCTTTAATGTTTGGCACGGTGATGTCGTTACTGGAAGAAAAGGCAGCTCCTCTGAAGAAGGTGGTTCGAGCAATTGATGATGTCAATATGAAGATGATTTCCGGTTTGATTTGGTAATTTGTTATGTCTTGTATTCTATTTCGGAAAATCAGATACATCCAATAATATAATTAGTTATGTTGATTTGTCTTCCTCCTATGAAGGCTCACCCCATTTGGTGTGGCTAGTTTGATTTGTGCTAAAGTTTTAGAAGTGGATAATATGGGGAAGATATTATCTGCATTGTTCATATTCATAATGACAGTTGTCCTTGGGATTGCAATTTATCAATTTATTTTAATGCAACTCTTGTACTTTGCCATTTTACGAAAAAACCCTTTCACATTTTACACTGGACTCCTTCCAGCTGCTCTCACCGGCTTTGCAGCAGACTCATCGTAAGTTTGTAACAAAGTGTTATACTTTTAATTTTAACTTACACTGATATGGAAGCTATTAAATGGAATAAATTGTATTCAGGAGTGCCGCACTTCCAGTGACTTTAAGATGCTTAGATGACCTCGGAATAGATTCTCGGATATCTCATTTCGTAGTTCCTATTGGGGTAGTATGCAACATGGACGGAACAGCATTGTTTATAAGCATTGCATCCATATTTATTGCTCAAATGAACAACATTGGGTTAGGGACAGGGGATTACATTACGATTTGGTGGGTACAAACAATTATGATAATTTACATCAAAGAAAACCACAAAGCAATTATTTAATTTTGGAATTTATTTATTCAGCATTACGGCGACTGCTGTGTCGATTGCTGCAGCTTCAGCCCCGTCTGCATCACTTACTCTTTTACCTATCGTGTTAAATGCGATTGGAGCTCCCGTTCGAGACATTGGACTTCTTTTTGCTATTGATTGGCTATGGTTTAAAATCTTTCAAAAAATAATGTCCAATATGCCATGCAGTCAGTAAGGGTTATAATATATATAATAATATAAATTTTATATTATGTTTTGCATCTCTAGTGACCGGATACGTACTACTAACAACGTCTTTGGAGATTGCTATGCATCTGCCATTGTGGAGCACTGGTCTCAAGATGAATTGAAAAATGATGAAGAGGATACTCCAACGAAACCAAATGAAATCGAAACGACAAATGTGTAAATAACGGAGGTTTTGACACGAATGAGGGTGATACGCTGCTGATACAGCACAGCGTCTTGTGAATTCCCTTTGTTTCGAAAACGGAGGCTAATGTTACCGTGCCCACATTTAAATGTTTTTTTTTTAATTTAATTAAATCCCATACGTCTTCTAATGTCTTCTACAATTAAGTACCTCAGAGAATAAAGAAAATAAAGCACAAAAAGTTTTTGAAAAAAAAACAATGTATAATCCTGTACATTTTTGCTATAATTATCCTGAATTAAATGTTTAGTGATTTTAATACAATTTACACCAATATGGACCGCGGAGACTCCAGATTTATTATCCATGAAAGTTTTAAAGATCTCAAAACAAGAAGGGCCGAACAGGAGGCATACAGAAAAGCTTTAGATGAGCAGATCATGCAAAAGAAGCTTTTGCAGCAGCAGGAGCGTGAAAAACACTCAGGGCGTCCTTGTAAATTATGCGTAACATTTTATACTGATAAAAATGCTGTTGACGTCCGTTATAATATAAAGCTGTTTCGCAATTTAAATACCGAATTCACATGTTATTAGCATACAAAATCCCAGACGAGAGCAAATATTACACTGAACCAAGGACTGAAAATAAAAGTTCAAGATCTAATGCACCTTCAGAAAAATCTTCTCATTCAACCCCAGCCAGAACTTATGCTCCGGTTGTCCATGTTTTGCCTTCTACAATTCCTTTAACACCAGGACGACTCCAATCTCAATTACAGCAGCATTACCAAACCAGTATGTGAAATTATTGAGTTCAATTTATGTCTAAAAACTTTATATATTGTAATTGATTGACTAGGTGGAATACCAAAGTTTATAAACGACATCGATAGCTTCAATGAACCTCATCCAGCGGCTGTTGTTGCTAACATGGAACTTTTTCCGGATCCCACAACATTTCACCAAAACTATGAACAACCAAATACTATTTGTGGACCCGCATCCAACTTCAGTTTACAACATGTCGAAAAGGCTCATCCTGATACAACAAATTTCTGTAAAAACACATTTCCGCCTGTGTGGCAAGCCCCTGTAGTGGGGGCCCCGCCAACAGTATCTGTCAATCAGGGAAATGTGTTTGCCTTGACACAGATGCCACGAGAATGCAACACAACTCCAAATACTATGTCGGAAGACTCTGCCAGGAGAGTAGAAGAAATCAAGGTTATTTCTGCAAGAAGCAACATCGTAACTCGAACACCCCAAATCCCTGAAATAACACCAGAGGCAATGAAATACATCCAGCAAGTGATGCCGGGATTTACCATGCCTATAACTACGCCAGACCCTTACAATAATCCAAGTATTTCAGAAAATAAGTATTGTAAGTATTGAAATAATGTTTAATTTATTTCTGGAATTTACTTAAAACTTGCTTTGCAGCTGTTGAAAAAACCGAGTCAGAATCAATTTCTAAAAATCTACCAGTCCCGCATGTAATCGAAACGCAGAACACTGATCCCTCAAATAATCAAGCATTTAGTAGCGGAACTAGCTCAGAGTCGTCAAGTGTTGAGGATGTTTTGCAAACAACGAAAGCTCATGTTTCACAGGTATCTGTTTATTAAAAAAATCCAAATAAAATAGCCTATTACCATACTTACTTTAGCAAGTATAGTCAAGTTTCTTTCTTATTCAAAAATTGTAGACTTCGGAACAACTGGCCGGAGTGAAAGTAACACGTAGGCAATACAAAGCGGAACTTCAACGTCAAATCGATGAGAGAAGAAGACGAGAAGAAGAATTGCAACAGCAGGAGCAAGAGGCAGAGGAGAAAATTCAGGAAAAAATTCGCATTGAGCAAGAGAAAATGCAGCGCGAGTATGAGGAAGAGTTGCGAAAACAGAAAATGAAAGTACACAAATTCCAAAATGAAAAAAGTCTTAAGTAAACTTTTGTTTGTTTGGATTGTGTCGTATGTATATTGATCATCACGTAACATGTTTTCCTTTGTATGTATTATGTCTCTCTTTACCTAACGGTTTGGACTTGAAGGAGCTGGAATCAGAAAATAAGAGACTAGCTGTTTTGGCCAAGCAAAAGGAGATCATTAAAGCGGAAGATGAAAGTCGCGCTGAGAAGAAAGGACAAAGGAAGAAAAGGGATACTTCAAAGAATGAGGGAATATATGCAGAACCGTCTTCTAGTACCGAGACAATAGAAAGTATTGGAGAATTCTTTGACGCAACAATGAAGTCAGAGGATAATTTGAAATTCCAAGACCCAGGTGAGTTCATTCCCCCACGCCTAATAATAAGGTGATATGACGTGTAACATGAAGTTTCAAAAGCTAGCTTTGCAATAAATTTGTAATAAAGAGTAATTCACACAAACACAATAGGACTTTTGTGCTGAACATGTGAATTTATTAAGGAAAAGTCATATGAATTATCTTATGTAAATCCTATATCCTAGTAGGATTATACGTTGTTGGTCTTACAAAAGACGTTGAATGACTTTATGGAAGGGAAACTAATACTGTTCTAACAATAAGAACGTAATATAACCATCTTTTATAGACGACCGAGTAATCCCAGTTGTGGCGAAAAAGCTTACACCGAAGCAGAAATTAGAGGGGTTTCCCGAAGAGAATACAGGAGAATTTGATTACTACACCGAAAATTTTAGTTGTAAGGATGAAGTGTTAGATCGCTCTTTAACGGCTAGGGTTCAAAGTGCTTTTCCGAGCTCCTCAGAATCCTACGCTTTACCTGAACCACCAGAACAAGGTATACCATCAAGTCAATTGGAAGCTTAATGTGGAAATATTTTAATAGTTTTGGTGTACCCTAAATCGTTTGTTTTTCGAGTAGACGTTGTACGAGAAATTGCCATAAGATCAGCTCCATGTCCTGACTCAAATGGTTATGAATTTTTGTCATCGCTTAAAAGCTATCTGAAAGATGAAAAATCAAAGCATGAGAAACGTGTAAGAATTAGAGCATCTAAAAGTGCGGGTGGATTTTGATCGAGCTTTGTGGATAAAATGCTGAAAATATTTTACAAGTACCTTTTTATTGCTAAAATATTGCTTTTCATTTAATGTATCACTACTGTTATATAATTTACTCAATAAAGTATATTTCATTCATTTCCTTAGTGTATAACTTTCATGTGAAACTTCTAACTTACCACATCATAGAGTTTGTTAGCTAATACTAATGGCCTTACTAACTATATGAAAGTATTACATCATGCATAAAATAGACGCAGCAATGATTCAATTGTGAGAAAAGGGACAAATCCTTCTAGACGAACGGATTACTCAAGCGTAATAAAATATTTGTGTATGTTATGCAACCATCTTATATAAGGATTAGTTCGCTACAATGAGTCTGCAATAAAATAAAACTTAATCCTAAAATACACGGGTTTCGTCGAAACAAATCCGCAGTGAGCTTATACTGCCTTTTACGATTCCATAAATGGTCAGGATATCAAAGCGGATTTCATGTAAACTTGAACGAGACAATCCTGTGTTCCAATAAATTATAATGCATAATGTTAAGTGGATTCCGGTAGGTAAGCTATTACGTAACTAAAATACATTTTGGCGTATTGTGTATTTAGACAATTGCTCTTAAAACGATATTAATGATCACATAAACAAATTTTGTGAGCGCCTGTAGCTGTGAGCGGTGAGCTGTGATCTTCGATTTTCAAAGCCTTTGAAATGAGGAATGAACGGAAACAATGGATTTCTCTAATAGTTTTGGGGGTATTGTCAAAATGTGTTTTAGGTCAGCGGTATTGGAGCTGTGATTCAGAGGTAAGATTTACTTTTGTGTTTAGTATGAGGATGAGTGAGGTAGAAAGGTAATTTGAAGCTTGTAAGTCATTTGTATTTGTATAGTGCCCGCTAAAATGTGTTGACAATCCAAATGATGGAGTAGCAGTGTGCTCATTTATTCCCGATGTTATCGTTATACCAGTTTCTTTTTCGAGCAAATGTCACTTTGATTGTGCCAACAAATGTTACTCCCGTAAGTTGTAAAATTCTCAATTTATTAATTTTTCAAAATAAAAAAGTACGTCGACCCAAGAATTTTATTGATCAGTTATGTTACACTAGAATCTCTCACTGTGAACAATGAAGGAGACTGTGATATTGATGACCTTACAGATTCAAACGAAGAAAATACTTCTCCTGATCCTAATAATTCTTCAAAACGAAGAAGAAAGCGATTGACGTTACTACAGCGTATGGATAAAACCATGGGTTTTTACCGCAAGACGATTGAACTCCGTCAGCGCATCAAAGGAGAAAGTGACAACAGCAACATTTATTTTCATTAAACTTTAGTTCTTTAGTTTTGGTGAAATGATAAGAGTGTTTCCCCGAAGAGACGCTCCTCTGGTTTTATTGCAAGCACTTTCAGCTGATTCGGCATCATTAAATTCAACGTAAGCAGCATGAGGTTCGCTAAGAATTCATTCAAATTATTGTCATTAAATAAGCCTCATTAGGTTAGGCTAACCCATTATTTCAATATGCATAAAAATTTCGCAAGTTATTTAAGCAATAAAACCTTGCATTGTTTACTCCCAATGAGATCCCAACACACTCCGGAAACATTGAATTAATTTCCGCCATGTTAGTCTTTGGAGGTAGGTTTGTCACATAGATCCTATTAAAATGCACAATTATGCAAAAAGTATGAAGACATTCCGATAAGGTAATACACTTATCCTCAATCAATTCAGTTAATAGAACTCATACTCTTTTATTCCTTACTGGTTAGTTTCGCAAAGACTCATTGGATTTAGTGAACTTTCATCAGCATCTTTCTTAAATTCAAAATTACTCGGAGCAAATGCCGGAAACATTGGTTTCCTCATGACGGCTGCTGTAACATTGGCTGTGGCTGGCTCTTTTCCTTAACGTTATAAATACCAGTTAAGATCAATATAAGCAAAATTTTAGGTAACGCATGTCACAACACTAAACCAATTTAAATGTTCAACATACCGACATTACTCGCAGGTTTATCTTTTTTTCGAAACATGTTTTCAGAATGTCAAACCGATACTTATAAAATTTCTTTGAAGCGAAATAAAAATCCGATGAAATACTTTAAATTTATGTTTGTTGTAAAGTCAGATGACCAAATAAAGTTTTTCTATACAGCATCAATTTGGAAGCTTCATTTGAATAATCGTATCTGCTGCAATCTACTAGAATCTAACCGTTCATATTATTTAATTACATTTGAAATTCTTGCACTTTATTTTTATCATAAAATAGCCATACGAGTTTCCATGCAGTTACTGTGAACTACTGAACTACCTCCTAGTATTGTCACCAGTGTGGTGTCATGTGTCACTGAAACTCTAAAATTAGCATGACTCCACTCCGTGAGTCCGTTCCAACGGAAACGTTATACGGAGACAGCCACCAGAAGCTATGTGTGCGTGTAAACAACTTGGTCCTTCCTTTGATAATGAGCATGTTGTAGTGAGGAAGGAAGAATTGAATTAAATGAAACTCTTGCAAATTGTTGTGTGGGCTAAATAACCCATTGAAGCCGCATGATATTATTAAATGCTTTGGCTTTATGATGATTCCGGATCCGGATCATGGTGAAGTCCACATGTCCACAGGCATATCCGTTGAACAAAGTAGTCAAGGTTGGCGTTCCGGACACGACGAGAAATACCATAGAGTGGGTTTGTTGGCTGCGGGAGATGGCTTTCTCCAGAATCTCATATCAACAAACCAGAAATGTGCTATATTTGTCGGCGGATGGATAGTAAATAATTACATAATTGTGATTAAGGTGTGAGAGTTACTTTAGTAAATGAAGTAGGTTACAGTTAGACTCAAAAGCACCTTATAAAGCGCCTTATCTTAAAAGCACTCATCGTTCAATTTTTAATGCATTATTATTAATAATGCTAATGAAGAAGATCTGCTGGGACAAGATTTGTGAACTCTGACAATTGTCAGTTTCAGTTGTAACTTATAGGTCATAGTCATCTGTCATCTCGTCTGTAAGGAAAGGATGCTTTCAAGGATTGCGTCTTCGTGCTGCAAAGTCTGTTCAGTACTTAATGCAAGAAGTTGTAAGAGTTTGAGAGTAAAAATTCGTCATGTGATTAATAAAAGACTTCAGTCGACTATAGGGTTAGATTTGAAATCCAAAGATCGTCAGTATAAAGTGGTTTTCATTGGCAGTGATGCTTTTTCACTCCCTTCATTGATTCAATTGAGTTCATTTTTAAAACCGGAAAACGTGTCAGTGGTTGTCTCAAATGTAAATAATGTTATTGGCAAGCACGCGAAGAAACTTGGCAATAGGGAAATTTTTCTTTGGTCTGAATTCAAGACTGCGGAATTCGGTGACAAACTTGCTGCAGATGGGAATAAATTCGATTTTGGAGTAGTTGCATCTTTTGGATATCTTATTCCTGCTCGAGTGATTGACAGATTTCCATTGTAAGATTTGCAGATATGTTATTATAGCTTTACTTCAAGAATATTAAACGTTCTTAATGGCTATGATTGGATTATGTATGATTATGATTTATGATTTAGAGGGATACTTCACCACATAGGTGAGGATTTGCTTAATAAAGCATATTTACTACCGATTTTTAGTTTTAAATTGATGTGGTTTCTTGAATTTTTTAACAGATTTGATATAGGGCCTGTTTTAATGGAGAAATCTTTAACATTGGATGACAATATTCGTGCGCCAGAATTACTAGATCGTCTCGCAGAATTGGGGGCTAACACTCTTATCGAAGTCATTAAAAACCTTTCCCAGTGCTTAGGAAATCCTATCAAACAAGATGAGCAGTTTGCAACTGCTGCTCCGAAGTTGTTACCTGAGATGTCAGAGGTTGATTGGTCATCGAAAACTGCTAGTGAAGTTTATAGATTGTATCGTGGCTTGTATGGAACGTTTAAACTCAAAACAACATTTAATGAGCGGAGAGTGGATTTAGATGAGATAGATCTTGTAATAACTCCTACTAGCTCTAGTTACTCTAGTCAATTTGTAGATAGTGATGTTAACAGAAGAAAAGAAAACCAAGAACTTAGAATAGATAAATTACTCAAAGAAGGCACACCTGGTGATATGTTATTTTTAAATGATATGCTGTATGTTAGGTGTGCAAATAGTTCCGATCATCCTACTTGGGTAACTGTAAGAAAAATTAAATTAGGTACAAAATGGATGAGTGCAAAAGACTTTAAAAATGGATTTTTATCAAAAGGCAAGTTATCTCAAGGTGTAATGGCCCGATTTGAAAGGCCAAAATCCAATATTTTAAATCAAGTTAAAAGTAAAGTGTGACGTTCGTTGAGTAGTTAATTCGTTGCTCGAAGTAGTTTATTTGTATACTGCCCAAGATGGTTTCATATTTATTGGCGATTAAACATGCACACCAATTATAAGTTATAAAGACTGTTGAATATTATTGTTCATCATCAACATTTTCTTGCAGTTGAGTTTTTTATGAACAGAACAGTTATCTATTTAGCATAACTATATCGTAGTAAGTACGATTCACTTTTAAACTGCAAAACTCAATGTCGCTCTTGAAACAAACTATTAGTCATAAAGATTTTCAAGTTGTTTAAGTTGTCTTTGAATACGAGCAGCAAATTGATTTACCTCCGCCCCTGGACTTTGGGAATGATAATTTTTGAAGTACAACAACGCTCTTGTTTGAAGATAATGTATGTCTTTATAGAGTCTAGCTGGTTCTTCAGCACCGTTTGGAATGTTTTCCATGCGAGAAGCTTTTTTCAGAAGTCCTTGAGAGAGGAAGAATTGCAACAAGGCTGTAACCGAAAAAAAAAATTATTCATTATCATTATTCAAGATGAAGAGTTGGATCATGCAATGTATCAAAATTCTGTTTTGATTCGGTTTTGGCTTCCATCCAAAAACGATCTTTGTATTCATACCTCTTGTTCTACTAAAACCAGGCATGAGGACATCAGCAATGTTGAGCATGAACTTGCAATGATTAACAAACCTTTGTAATTGCAATTCATCGAGGTACTCCAAGGAATGGATTTGAGTGTTGATAATCTGCATACGAACTTCCTGTAGAATGTAATGGTTCTCGTGCAACAGCTCCTTTTCCTGTTTTAAAAAGATCTCAAGCTTCTTCATTTCGATTTCTCTTGGATAATGTCGGGTTTTAATGTTTTCGTAGCTATCTTCAATGTTATTCAAAAATAGAACAATTTTCGGTACTCTTTGAACGCTATCACATCCACAACATCTCCATTCCGAATCTGGATTAGTGGGATTTTTAGCCAGTAAATAATCATTTTCACAATCAAAGCATTTGATTGCCGAAGCATATGTCCCAAGCTCAGTAGGATCCGCGCATCGTTTACACCCACAACTAAAATGAGCTACATCTTCAGTGGAAATTATACGATGCAAAGTTCCAGACATGGTTTCTTGTAAATTATAAGCGATTGTAATCATTTCCCCTTTCTTGATTGGAGTCACAGCTCGAATTGAGATGCACAAGTTGTCGGTATTGTCTATAGACCAAGAAGCATTGGGAATGCAGCTATGAGCAAGGAGGCAGGACTGCTTGTACATACATTGAACGATTCTACGTACAAAAACAAGATCAACATCACGAGCTAACGAACAAGGAAGCTCTATTGTACAAAGTTTACACAATACTGCATTGTTAAATACATAAATAGCACTGACCAAAATAGAGTTTAGTAATTACCTCACACGGTTCCCTTGAAAATCAGACTTCATTGTGCTAAACGCATTAACATTGATAATTCCGCTGACTCGAATGATTTCCTCCTCCAGTTCATATCCGCAGTCATTCAAAAAATCGCTTAAGTTGTCAAGAAGCATTTCATCTCCTTTTACGCAATATGGTTTAGTCTGTCGTATTTCTGTGTGATGCTCCAGTTTTAAAATAACTTCTTGCCATAAGGATGGAGATTTACTTTTCAACAGTAGTGTGCGCAAAACCAAAATACTTTTGTTCACCACAGGCCACGTATGACGACATGGGTACGCCACGTTGTTGCTGATGAAAACTTGACATTCATTTTCTGCATGGTACTCTGCCTAGTGTATGTCAGCGAAAAGGTTATAAAGACAAAGCCTTGCACTCGAAAGGTAAACGAAAAATCATACTGCTCTCTCTATCTGCCTTTTCGAAACCCGTAAAGAACTTTTACGTAAACGCATGCATTAATGATTACAGAAGGTCCTGTTGATTTTGAGTCTGGAGCAGAGTGCGTCTTAATGGATTCGCCGTTTACCATTACTTTCAAAGTGCATGACATTTTTGTGACTTGTTTGGAATATAAATTCTAGAAAAAACCTAATCGACATGGCGAGATGTTTTTGCTGCACTTTTTAAAAATAAATCAATGAGTTTCTTACAATTTCGCATTCCGAACTGCAAATCGGCCAACTGCACTTAGTACACCTTCTCCATGGGTTATAAGTCATTCTTTTGAAGCAGCCCAAGCACATGGGGATCTCCCCAACCTCCATATTTCTGTCGTCATCTGCAGGTCCACATACGAAAGGTCTTTCACAAATAATTAAGCTTCGTTCAGCTATGTCTCTTGTGGCCACCAAATATCGACCAAGCTCGTCCGAATGTTTGATTTCATACACGGAACTTTCACCCTATGTACGTTATAGAATGTGATGAAATCTTTTCAAATACATATTTAATTTGATTTAATTGATTACTGTAATAAAAAATGACTTCCTCCAAAACTTGCCAATTCTGGTTGCAGACCGGCTTCCATATTTGACCCTCCAAATTCACAAAATCACCGTCACTGGCTTATACACACAAATTAATAAAACGTATTTTCCAAGGGAAATAGTTAGGTGTCTTCTTTTCCCCCAAAGTCTTATAAAATATTCTTCAGCGAAGTGAATCTGCGGTCTGAGCCCTGACCCGAATTTTCACAGGGATGACTTCGTCAATATTCAAGATTTGAACATGACTTTGACATTGAAAGAAATGCCAAATTACATAATGACAAAATCCTTGTAATATTCCTCGATATAAGCACTTCCTGAAGAAGAAAAAAACCTCTCCAAGTTTCGCTAATGTGTCGGGGAGATTTACCGTGAGATCATAGTTCACTTTTTGTCACTTTGCCCGAAATGATTTGCAGCTGTAAAAATATTTCTAAGCTCTGATTGCGCGAGAAATATGACACTAACGCGGTCTTAACTTATTTACGCGTACCGACAATTGATGGATGCTTAGATAAAAGTGTTTGCATCATTTTAAAACTGCGACAAGACGTTTACTTCAAATAAAGAAGTACTTGAGCAGAGCACACCCGCATATGAATGAGCGAGCACTAAGTAAATAAATTTAGGAATGTATTAAAGCCAAAAAGTAAATGACATACCACCCGTATGTCTAGTAGTAGTACAGTACAATGTCATGTACGCTTTCAAATAATATGAGGTTGTAATAAGAAGAGACATCAGGTAAAACTATATCTCTATAGGGGTATCGTTTTTATTGTAAGTGTGTTTATGATCCAAGGATTTACAAGCTCTTCAAGTCGTGTTTCAAGATGATATCAGATCTGGAAACTACATGAGCATTCACCGTATAAACATGGTTTCTCGTCAGATGTCTAAAAATACAACCATTTATATATCAAGTATTTTTAAGTACATTCGGCTGGTTTAATTGCTTATGTATCTACTTCTACACCTCCACTTACTTAACCACAGTCAGGGTAAGTCATATAAGCTTAGATTAAACGATAGAGTCGTTACGACAATTGGCAAGCCGGCTGATGAGGATTTTTTATTTATACAATATATGAAACGATACCAGTTGTACACAAGTTGGCTGCAAGAAATCACAGAAGAGAATCGAGTAAATGTGTTAATGTGGTATATCAAAGGGATTTGCACGGATGAATGCACACGATCATCCTGACACTCTTTATATCATGCTAGCAGACCTTAAAATGTTTACAAATTAATCAATCACATAAAGCATCAAATCAACTTAGCAGTTTCCTGTAAACTAAAACACAATTTACATCTTATACAATCATGTAAACATGCATAAACAAAGTGAAACGTCATGTTGTGTCGAAATCCTTTTACAATTATTCATTCAAACTCTCTCATGGAGTGTGGTTGACGAGTGAAGGGAGATTGGTTGGCAGATGAATCCGAATTGAAAGACGCCCAGGCCAAAATGCCGCAGTGGAGGAGGAGGAAGAGGAAGTTGCACTGTTGGAAAAGCAAATGACTTTTTCTGTTGATTCCAAACGTGTAAAGGCTTGAACATGTTAATCGGGCAAAACATTTTTCTGGCCGTCCTGTTGTAGATCTCAAATCATCCTTACAATTAACGTTTCACGAAACTAATGATGAGTAGAAAATTTCCTACAAAACTCTTTCCTGGTCCATAAATAAATTGGCTTATGGATCGAGTGAAACTAATCTTGTGCATGAAAATTCGGAAAAAAGCAATGGTTTTTGTAAATCAAAGCGATATGAGAAGTCAAGCAGAACTACAAAATATAACTTTCCTTCATACAGTCCGACTTGTAGAGGAAAGATGATGGAAGCGTTCATGCGATTTCTTGGCTTCTAGCCTTTTTGCATATTCATGTTTGTAATTTAATCTCCAACATTAGCCCACAACAACCATGTCCCATTATTTTTTCAGCTTTTACCAGTAGGAGAAACATGAATAATGCAATGATTTGGCAAACAGCTACAAACAAACCGGCCGTAAGGCAATTGGCAATCTCATCATTTTGGCAGCCTACTCATGTCCATATTTCCTTTTATCCTTATCGCACATTTTATTTCAGTTATACTTTCGATATGGTTAGTTGAAACTTTTAGGAACTGAGAAGTAACCACAGAATAAAATTCTGCAATGCTTGCAGCAAACCACTCTTTTCTCAGTTAAAATATTGGCATTTTGCACAGGTCCATTACATCCCTCCGGTAAGGTTGCTGGTTTTTTCCGTGAAAATTACATCTGATATCCATTCAACATATGCATCTTGATGAAACAACCTAAGCCATATAAACTGCGTGTTTCCGATAAATAAATAAAGTATTAAAAAAATGTATTAAGAGCTTAAGAACATCGTCATGCTCTTTTCTTCCTCTTGAAAAAAAATATCTAGCAACTTTTTTCGGAGAAAAAACATGTAATCTGAGATGAAAGGATGTTTGGATAAAATAGTATTTTATCTTGACAGCTATAAGCTAGCGTTCTGGAATTGGTCCCAGAAGAGCAGTATTTCACAGATTTGATTATGAAAAAAACTCCCCTAACAGCATAGGAAATTGCTGTCAGCAAATCTTGGAAACCGTACTCCACTCACTGTACTCCTTCAAAAGTGTTCTGCTCAAGTGGTGCGTTGCGCATATTTCTTGAAATATCCAATGTCTCATCAGCGAGGTGCTAAGTGTGAGGTGCATGCTTAAACATATGGTGTGCACGTTATGATTTCACTGAGTGGATTGATTTATCGAGGCTATTTATTGATCTCAGGTTAATTTGGTTGATTCCTTTGCTGTTTAACCTTTTTCAACCTTCAAAAGTTTCTGAGTCTGAAGGAATATTCGTAGAAGAAAGTGAACTAAAGTTCTGTAAACTTCGAGTTCTATGAATTTTCTGTTCATATTAATATGTCCCAAGCTTGCTTTATATCACTGGAATTACGAGTTCTTTGCTCCTTGATCAATTCATGTTTGATACATCGATACAGATTTAATCAGTGAGATTTTGTTTTCTTGTGCGTTATCCCCGATCTACGTCAGAATTATTGCTCATTTCTTTCCTGACGAAACCACAACCCGAAATATGAGAATATTAACCATTCGTGCAAACAAAAGCCAGACAGGGTTACTGCACTTCAGAATTCCGTGCATGACGTGCAATGCTGCAGTCAATTATGTCGCATGCTCCCTTTCGAGTAAGGAAAAAGCTGTTCATGTCATGCCATAAAAAATGCTCCTCTACTCCTGATGTCTCTGAATAATAATGCAATGCTGAGCTAGAAATAGCGTAGCAAACTATAAACTACAAAAACTCCCAAAAATGTAATTGATTGTAAAGTAAAATGAGCTCTTAATGGCTATACTTGTAAGCCATGGGTGATCAAGCCCACCGACAAATTGAAATCTAAGTAGTATGCATCGCTGATCGCGGATTCAGTTAACCGTCCATTTTTCACGGATTACTGTCAGATTAATGATTCCACGGAATCATTCAGCCTTGAATGTTTTCCAAATGATGACTCTAATGGATACAAATTACGGTAATTCTCGTAATTTCAATCGCATTCGCTGATTAATTACGTTTTTATTACATTCCCGTACTTCCCAACTATCCCAGCAAACAACCTTGGCCTAAAACGAAAGTAAAGTTTCCACAGATGTCTTTTAGTTGACTATAGAGCTGAAGCAAGCAGTGAACACACAGCTAGCCGTACAACTCCGTACTACTCTCCCCAGATGAGAAAACATATTGAGAGCAACAAACAACAAGTTTTTCCTCTTTCCTACATTTTTTCTTGTAAAAATACCCATGTACTCATGAAACAGTGGGGACACACACATAAAAATTTATTTTGTTCTCGGGTGTGTGCGGTAAGTGAAGCATGTAAGTGGGTAGAAAAAATCAATGAAATTCAAGACGAATTAGTAGGCTGACCTCCTTCTGATAATTGCATATGTGTTAAAATATCCATAATATGTATATCCTTGTCCAACTTTCATTCACGTATTTGGCTGACGGCTTAAGACATATAAAACCCTATTATTGTTGTGAATTCCATTGGTATTCAAGCAGAAGAGGACAAAAGAACGTGAGCCTTGCGACGTGACGGGAGCAATAAGCCTCTTTTATGAATATAAAATAGCATTTGTGCCAAAAAAAGACCAACCGGTTGCTTGAATATTTTATTCTCGATTTCATAACTTCCGAACTGGACCAAAACAAAAATGCTGAAGTTTGGCCATAGTCTACTTTTAGATTGTTCAATGTAATGCATGGTTTTTCTATCCCATTGTCTCTTGCATGATAAAATGCCCCAGATCTTTAACCATTATGCATGAGCCTGAAGGAAAAATACTGCAGAAGAAAGTACCCGACTGGGTGATTTAGCTTTTATGAATTTTTCTCTAATATCAAAAAAATAAAACTGAGAAGTCAAGCGTTGAACCGGAAGATCGAAATGCATTCTTCCAAGTATAAAACCATGTATCATAGTCATAACCTGCTGTGTATTCAGTAGTGTATAAAAAATCTTGTTTCTTAAAATACGATTTCCGCGAAGTTTTATTTTTTATCCTAGGCTCGTCCGGATTTCCTTTCATTCCCTCCAAAAGATAAATACAAGAGGAACCATAACAAACAAAAACTCAAAAACTCAGTCCATCCAGATAAGATACACTAACTTTTACTACTCTCCATAAACCTGGCGACTTTTTCTCTGCAAAAGTGAGAAAGCAATAAATATAAATACAAAGTGAACTCTCAGATAATGCTAGGGATGTTGATAGGAGGAATGTTAAAGTTAACTCATCCTTCATGATTTTTACATTTCCCCAGTGCTCTTCAAATACACCATATAAAAATTGCATTTTGAATCTACGCCGCTCCCTACGTATCAACTTATATAGAACTTTACTCCACTTGAGCAGCATGTGATGTAAAGAAATGCTCAAAATTTATGTACAACTTTTCTCATATACGATATCCCTATATACGCTCTCGGATTTCTCTTGAATCGCATGGAGCCTGGATGGCTACCCTAGTTGGTTCAGAGTAATCAAGAGCAGAAAACGTCTGATGGGAAAAGTCTGGGAAAACTTGTGAGCTTCCTTTAGTCCTGGTAATATGGCCAGAGTAGAAGTGTCAGGAACACTAGGCATGTGAAAGATTCTCTATAAAAGTTCCTCCGACGAAGAGAGCAAACTTCCATGAATGCATGCGTGGTTAGTGCATGCCTATGTGTCCTGATTCGCATTCTTGGGAATGGTAGTCAGCAAAATCGAGCATGTATACAATCACAACATTATAATTCTAACGTCTGCCCCACATCCTTTAGTTCACATCTGAAAACCAAGACGTACGGAAAGTATCAAGAGGACACAAGGAAAAGAGCAGTAGGCGACTAAAGGCACACACACAGCAGCAGACACACGCGGTCCATGTCATACTGGTAGCGTTTATGGGATACAGAAATGGGCATCCAACAACGATTCCATTTTACGTTTGTTTGTGTGTGTGGAGAGAGTTGTTTATTCCGTGAAAAATACACAAAACTAGGAAAAAGTGCATGTATGTTCGAGTCCCTCTATCCAGCAGATCTTTTTAAGCTACGAACGCAGAAGGACATTCTGTTTTTTCCTTGATTGTAGTTTCTCATAGAAAAAAAGTTTCTGTTCTTCCTGTGTCGACTGCCGTGCATGTGTTTGCAGTTTGCTCGCCCTGAAGTGATACAAATGTAGCAAAGGTTTTATTCAGAGAAGCTGTAAATACTTGACTTGAGGTTGCCAAAGTTTGTCACGCGTTGAATCGTTGGAACGTAAATTAATCGGTATGTGGGTATAAAAAGCTTTATGAAGCACATGTATTTTCCTGGTTGCATACATCTGTCAGTGAAAAATATTGCATGGTGAGCACATGAGAGAGTTTCGAAATTGCTTAGAAATGATGGATTAGTCTTGAAATAATTTTGAGTCGTTTAGGAATAAAATCTGACATTTACTCCGCTACGCTATTTCATGGTATTAAAAAGTAAAGGAGTAGTATTCTTTTATCTGTGTAAAAAAAAATCCAACCAAGCATAAGCATTAAGCATATGTGCACACATCATTTCAGCTTAAATATAGTTTTTATTACGCGTCACAACCCATAAATAAGGAAGTTTGCTTTTTGCAAAAGTTCCTTTGATGACAACTTTCTTTTCTTTCTTTTCTTAGCCGCCCAAGCCCAATCCTCCAAAGAATTGACACAATATTATTGGTTCATTGCACCTAAGAAGAATTTCAAAAGAATCCGTGATAAAGTTCACTCCCAGTCTTTTGACAGCTTAACAATGGAACAAATGCCGCCATTGGATGATTCCGAAATTCATGAAAAGATCCAGTCCGTGTTTTCAGGGAAAGTTGTGAAAGTGCTGGAGTGTGAAAAGAAGTCAAGCTCTGAGACCGAAGAAAGATTACTCATAAATGGCTTTCCAGTTCCTTTAGAAGGTGAAGAAGGTGCTCGGATAAGAGAAGCTTTGAAAGCAGGTCTTGTCCCACCTTGTGAACTTCTCAATAGCATTCTCATCCGATGTGGCATCCTAAAAAACCCCGTTGAACTGGAGACAGTGATGAATGTAAAATCCACGACAAAGACAATGGAAGTAGTTACAATCCACGATTCAAACGGAGTTCTGCTAGACGAGAAAGCAAAAGAGATTGAGGAAGATGACGAGATTAGATCAACAAGCAAAGAGTTATGGAAAACGGAGCGGCTTGTCTCCTAAAAAATGAAGAGAAACTGCCAATTATCTTGCCAGCAATCTCTTTCCAATCATAACACACACAAGCACGCGGGCTGCCTACATGGCAAAGAAAAACAAGTTTGCAAGCTTTTTCGGATCCACATCACAAAGAGGAAGGTCTCATAGGAAAACCTCCTTGTTTATTTAATGTACCTACTTAAATAGTGTTATTGTGTGGTTGTGATGATAGTTGCCTCAAGATAAATTCCTTTGTTTTTTGTGGTCGCCAAAAAAATTCATAGAGAGATATAAACACACTAACCACGTTGTTGTTGAGCTTGCACAATTCACAATTACCATTTCACTTTAATCTCTTTGCAAACACACACGCATACCTACTAACATTTTGTATGGCATAGTTTTTACTTGATGAACATCATCATGCTTTTCCGCATACAAAAGTTTGTGCGTGCTTGTGTGAGTTTATCTTGTCCATGAGCTCAACAAAACTGCTCTCATTGGTTGTGCATTATATGCTTTCACTTGAAACATTGGACAGAGGATTTGACAAAAGAGAAATAGAGATAGGGAAAGTAAACAAGAGAGCACATTACGAGTAAGTTTCATATTAAGCGGAAACAAGAAAGATGAGCTGAGGAGATGGGAAATCCGGAAATTTAATGGAAAATGGCGACTGTCCTTAGTCCAGGGGATGATTGCTTAGTGGACCATTGGGAGATATAATGTGCATATGAGTATTTCTCTCTTGTATACAGTGTGACTCGTAGTTTATTATATTTGTACTCGTTTTTTCCCCTCATAGCCTCATTCCCTCATCTCGCTCATGTGCCTAAATTGCTATTACCCTCGGTGGATCACTGTCGGTAAAAAAAACTTCAGTCTTGGTTTCCCACAGCTAAAAAAATATTCTGTTAAAGACAAGCTTAGGAAAACCCTAGACGAACATAACTGAATGTATATTTTGCCTATTCCATTTGTACTTGAGGTATATTACGCTATCCATTGTTTTTGCCGTATCTCTCGTTGCATTAAAGTTAAACTGTTAGTTCAGAGTTGATATGTTCGCTGTCATTCTAGAGAGTTTTTTTCGTGTACAAGCAACATGAAAGTCGTAATTGTGAAAGTTGTCAGCATGTAAAAAAAAATCCTTTCCAACATGCCCATTACTAACTGACATTATCCCTAAATTGCATGTTGGAGAATAATGGAGGAGAATTTTACGACGACTGCAACACAACTTTTGTGCGTTTTTTACATTCCATTCCAGCTTAATGAACTTGTGTATTCATGATTTACGTATTATTTAGATATATATATGATATATAATTGTATGTTGTTACAAAATGATATTCTCCAGGTACACGAATTTATATATGACACAATTTCTCAATGGTGTTCTGTACAACGCATGCTGTATTGCTGTGGCTTATATATGCTCTATCGTAAAATTACAAATTATGTGCTCATAAAAAATCTACATGTAATATTCTTCTGCTCTAAATTTTATGTCTTGCGCGTCTCACATAAGAATATGTATTCTATTTAATTATATATACATATATATATAATTGTATATCATTTGTAAATGAATCTATTTACTGATGAAAACTTTTCAATAAAATTATTCTGATATTTCCGCCAGAATTTCATTTGATTTTGCTTTCTTTTTTCAGTGGACAGGAAAAGCATGAAATCCTTGCTGATCATTTTCATCACTGAGTTTTTATGCGATCGTAAAACACACCGTGAGGTGCGCAGATAACCTGAAAGAGGTATTCTGAATGTTCCCAAAGATTATTTATAGACAGAAAAATACTGCCTATTAGATCGATAACCTGGAACCCTGCCTCTTACACTTCTCGCCTATATGATCATGAACAGGCCCAAGTGCATTAATAATTTAAAGGATCCCTTTTCCAGAAATAACATCTCCCTCTGGTGAAGTAAAAACTTATTGTAAACTCATATCACGAGCGTCCTATAGAAATTTCATCTTCATTTTCCATTTTCTCAAGTTATGCCATCGAGATGGTATGTCTGGGAGAAGGGAAAAGTAAAAGAGAAAAGTGTAACAGGGAAGATGAGCTACATTGAAATTTATGACATGTTCTTGCAACATTCACCATCATCTCCTTTTAAAACAGCACTGCGGTGCAGTTTCTCCATTTCACTAGTGCAAGAGCTCCCTCACACATTCCCAAGGTTCGTGTGAAGTTTACGGAAAGTAGAGAAAGGGGTATTCTAAAAACTGAGAAATAAGAATTCGGTCAGTGAAAAGAGGATTTTGCCATACTTGTCTGATGATACCACAATCGACCAAGGAGTCCTTCCATACATGTGTTTTCGTGTGGGCTTGACCGAGCAAATGTACAAACTGGAAATGTAGTACTGTGTAGGGACCCTCTCGTGTGCTATAAGGATACTTCATGTAAGGGAACTCTAGATTATATATTACTTGTGAGACCTACCCTTACGGAAGGATATATTGTGGTTAGCAAGCTGGAACTGGGATTACACTGGCACATTTTTCAGTCAGACTGCTACTTTTAGAGATGTACTCAAGGACAACGGTGTTCAATGAGAGAGCGCTGAAAACCCTTTCAAATGTGTTGAACATATATTCAAAGAGATAGCTGAGAGGGACTCGGAAAAGGCACTTTTAGCTATTCCTCTCGATCATAAACCGCATTGTGAAGTATTCGTATAAAAGTTAGGACAATGTCAATTTCATCCTTGGTCGGATTTAATACAGATGTGGAAGGACTAAATCGTAATATGGCTTGGATTGATATTCCCTCTACGTATCGTTCCCTTATATACAATCTGTATTAGATATATTGACTAGGAGGAATGATGATGACGATGACACAATTTTCGTCACGTCCACCCTCTGTATTCATAGAGGATGCTATCATACAGCAAATTTAGAACTTTGCGGTAAGTCGGAAAAAAGTGGGACAAGCTGATTGCCGATTTCCATCTGATATTTGTTTCATTGCTGACTTGGCGAAAAGTGTTAGATGCATGGATAACATGAATTGGGAAAGACTGGAATGGAACGGGAATGATTTACATTCCATTAGCTCTGCCAGTAGAGGTAATTTATAATTTGCCAACATTACCCCACAGGCAATTAAGCTCAGTCAGAAATGAAAAATGGTGGTTGTAGAGGAAATCATTTCACTTTCCATGCAACCTACCCCATATCCACTTCCACTAAAGATAAACTATATAGGAATGGAGCAACAACGAGAAAATCGCTAATGGGGCACTGTGAATTCAAGACGGAGTAGTCTTAATTTTACCATTGATTCTAAGGGCCTGGGTGTTGTACGTGAGGGGAATGACAAGGATAAAATATTTCGTCATAAACTTGGACATAGGACTACGTTAAAATATATATTGTACGTACGTTAGATAGAAGAAAAACAGAATAAAATTTGTCGCAGCCCAAACAAAGAAGTGGGACGAAGGTGAGATCACTAACAAGTTACACGTTAGTGACATCTTTGGAATAAAGATATTTCTTCAGACTGGAAATCAAAGGAATTAGTTGAATTTCCTGACGAAAGAGTTCAGCCTAGACTCTAGTGACTTTCCAAAGCTTCATGAGCAACTCTGCTCCTAGCTCAGTCAACGATGCCCCAACCATGTAAACCCAATTTATTTCAGATATAGTCCAATGTTGAGAAATACAGTAAGTAAGTAAGATTAGCTTGACTTTATGCTTTTCAAAATATACACAACTTCAGAAACACTATTCTAAATAATCCTTTGGGAAACATGTTCCACTCCGAGTATTAAACGACAAGCTCAAAAATACTGTAAAAAACACGAAAGCATCTCATCTCTTGGATTTCACAAAAGAGTGAAAAATCATTTCCTGTCACAGTTGTGTATATCACGGCCACATGAAGTTTGGGAGCACTTTAGGGATGAAAATAGTTTACTATTCTACTTTTCACTCAGCAAATCCAAATAAAGCAAGTAAGTCGAAGAATGAAAGCGAGGAATTTTTATTGTGTCCAAACAAAGCTTTCCTTCCTCTGCAAATATCTGAATAGCATACCATAAACTATCGTCAATCACATGTCTCGTCGGTAAAAAAAACAACCATGTAGGTTGCACATACTCATATTATCCCTATTTCCATGTAGCGAAAAGCTACTCCCTCCATTTATACGTTGTATATGACCGGAATGTCTTTTTTCAAAATAAGTACAATATAAATACGTTATGAATGGAAGACTCTTGGTTGGAACGAGAGATAATTTGTCAAAGTCTGATCTACTCGGCTTTCCAATACTTCTTAGAGCATTTAACAAGAGACTCCTTTCTCACTAAATGGCATTGGGAGTACAGAGAAACGTGATGAATGCTCCCTTTGTCTTTCCTCTTGAAATGGAACGTAGTAATCCTGAGAGGAGAATTTCTGAAAAACCACTCTTTCATGTCCTGTTATTCCCGAATGTCAGATTAGTCTTGAATCAGGCAAGGGAGGATACAGCTTTTGCTAAAATGCACACACACACACCACTACATCCTCTAGAAATGAAATAGTATTGCCAATGTACGTATTTTTATATGACGTAGAGAAACTTATATTGGCCATTACCAGCACACTGCTGAAGTTGATGTGGTTTATCCCAAGTAGGTTTTCTAGGTATGTAGTTTAACCAGTGGAGAAAATCTTGAGCACAATGAAATCACGTAATTGTATCCTGTATTGTAAGGCTGCTATCACTTTAATGGTATATATAGGCACTGAAGACGTGTGCTATCAATTTTTTCGCAATAAATGAAACCATTGTATTATTATATTTGATGATTATTATGGTCTCAATGGGGAAAAGAGAATGGAAAGGACTTCATCTCGGTTGTCGGAAAGCATTTCTAGAGAATATCTATCAGGGATACTGTATCTCGGTACTTTAAGTCGTTTATTCCATCACTCAAGTGAAACGAGCGTGTAAAGTGCATATCCAGAAGGCAGATCGTTTTGCGATATAAAAGCAATCTGTTTCCTTTTTCAGGATTT
Source organism: Sinodicranocentrus sp. ZH6 (assembly GCA_027743935.1). Classification (NCBI taxonomy): domain Eukaryota; kingdom Metazoa; phylum Arthropoda; class Collembola; order Entomobryomorpha; family Entomobryidae; genus Sinodicranocentrus; species Sinodicranocentrus sp. ZH6. Next base: position 8,005 of record JAHZNA010003974.1, on the reverse strand, counting down.
GTATTAAAAAGACGAAGTATAACAGAAGTAAAGTCCGGGAATCAATTATTGCCAAAGTCAGGGGAGAAAGATGGATTTCAATGGGATATAAAAAAAAGTTGTAAAATACAATGCCATTTCTTCTACTTAGCTTAATTTCCTATATATTTCATTTGAAAAGCGGGATGAGCCCAATTGTTCTGTAACACAATATAACATATTGTATAACATATTGTATTATATTGTTCATGGAATTGTATTTTGTTTATTTTTTGACATTCTTTAGAGAATTGAGTACCATCAATCGTCTCCTAGTTTGGGTTACAGGGGAGGAAAATGTTAAGGAAGTATTTTGTTCAGTCAAATGATATCTTTGTATCTCAATGACGTGACTTGATTCTGTAAAATTGTCATATTGAATATAGTATAACAACCATGCTGGGAAAAATGAGCGTGTTTAAGTTAAATTGGAACTATAGAGAAGAGGGAATCCAATTCTAAAATACAATGCACGTAGCCATCTGTCACAATATTATTGGCCAACTATTATTACACTTCATTTCCTTCTATCGATGTGTCTGAACTATATCACAGCAAAAAAGAATATTGTCAACAAAAGGTCTTTCAATAGTTGACAATTGGAATGCCATACGAAGACATTTTTCCAAAGAAGGAATGCTGATTGCTTATAAATTTCAATATAAAAACCGCATTCCATAAGTCTGCCAAAGCTCACTTGGTCTTCAAGTCATCATCCACCACAAAACTTGTGTAGTAGGCATTGCACTACGTGTCTTTACAGAATCTACAAGATTTTCAAGCTTTATGAAAGCCAAACTTATTGTGTGGCATAGATAGGAGGAAAGATGAAATCATAATATTTACTCCAGACACTACCACCAGGAAAAGCGTATATCCACTTGTTCTCCGGTATAATAATAGTGTGTGCAGACATACCCATGAATACCACTGGGAGGGAGAATTTTCAGACGGAAATATATTCCGCCGTGACATTCGACATGATAAATGGAGTTGCAAAAACTCCGTATATATTGCTTTCTTTACTCAGCTTTATGGTTTTCATTCCAGCCAAGGACTTAAGAGACGACAAGCCACCTAACAAGAAGATGAGTACGAGAGAACCACACAAGAAGTGGTGTAGCAGGCAGGCACACAGGCACCTACATAACATATAATTTCTTCAAGTTCCACATTCATCTTAACTTCCTCTTCAGGATTCGGAAAGATTGTGTAATACAACAAAGAGCGATGTTTGGACAAAAACAAATGCATGTCGACTTTTTCTCTCATGTCTCGAGGCAAATCTTGTGGAATCATGTGTACATAAAGTGGAATTAATAATTAAGTTTTCCCTCGGGTGAAACAAACTTTTCTGCTAAGCCAGTATGACAATGTCGTCTCAATAACCGAGGCGGAAGACCCTAATGATCCGTAGTGTTTGCTGAATGGAAGATTTTAACACAAAAGTTTCTCCTCTGCTTCATCTAATTTCTACATGAGCTCTTGACTTGAAATTCTACAAGATTGAAAGCAAGTTTCAAAAAGTTTGTAACACTTTTCCATCGGAGAGGATTGTGTAAGCAAAAAGTTTATCTTGTTCTTTACTCACGAATATATTCATAAGTACTAAGTTTTCAGAAGATGGAGAAAAAAAAGAAAGAAAGAAAAACATGCAAATACTCCACCTATCTAAAGGTGATGAGACTAGTCAACAATATTCCCACGGTGGATAAAATACTATTTGTAAAAATTGCAACTTTTTTATTATCTCCAGAAACAGAATTTGTATTATTTTTATAAATATAAACAATCTAAAAAATATTCATATTTCACGTAGAGCACAATATCGATTACAATAGACAAGACCATCCTTCCGGAAAAACAAAGATCTTCCAACTAAACTTCGTTTACACGTTGAGCACTGAAGGCAAGAGTCGTTTGAATGCCAAAATGTATCTCCACTTTGAACATAGGGTTCTTGAGGGGAAATCCGAACATCGCAGGTTTTGCAAAACTACAAAGATAAGAGAGAAGAAGAAAACCTTAAGAAAAGCTTTTCTTTGTTGAAGATAAATGCGTATAATATATATATTTATCCATGTCATGTCATAACAAAATGAAGCCCATACGCATATTACCTTTGGAAATGATGTCTCGTGGCAGGGAAAACAGTATGGATATTTGCCTTGGACAAACACGTACTTCAAGTCAACCAGTGACTTTTTACATGCGTAACAGTTAAAATGCTCTCGATGCCAAGAATGACCTGCGGCTGATGTGTAAGTTGGCTCAAAGATAAACTCTTGACATTTGAAACATTTAGGGATTCTTGCGACGCTAATGTAGTCATCTAGACAGTACGGCTCGTCTTCAAAGAAACCATGGTCTTTTTCAGAGAGCTCTTTTTTACACATTGTACACTTAAAGCAGTTCCGATGCCAAGGAGTGTTTAATCCTCCCAACAAGTGGAACGCGGCTTCGCCCTTTTCCACAATTTTGTGGCATTTATGACAAATATGAAACTGCCTTTTTCTATACATACTCATCTCCGTCATTGTTCTCTTGTCCTTGTCATCGGTGGAACCTTGCCTTTGTGATGTTCTTCTTAGAGGATCTTTAGCTTTGCTATTTTTTATTGTCATATTCGTGACCGACACTGAGCGACCTACGGATTCCACAAGGACGGTGGACTGGGCTACGAATAAATTATTATATTCTTTTGACAGATTGTCCAACGTCTTTTCTTGATCTGTCAGTACTGCTCTGCGAATCCCTTGTCCGTACATTTGAAGAGCTACCGAGCTTTTTGTATTAACTCCGTGAATGTCCAAAACGGAAGCTGCACCTTTCTCAGGTTCTTGAATGGTTTCGGAGCTTTTCTCCTGTAGTGATTGAATCTCAGACTGGGGCTTTAATATGTGGCAGATATTGTCCCTTGTGTCGCATTTACTATTAGGCATGGAAATATAAGCAATATACTCTGAATCTTTTTCCTCTAGAGGAACTTCCTCAGTGCGTGGTTGCTGAGTTGGTTTGACAACTTTTTGGGGTATTTTTCTGATTTTCTTCTCTGGGGCTTTACGTGCGTCATCATGAGTTCTATACTTTTCAGTCATTTTTGATTTATAAGGGACACTGAATCGATTATGAACAGCGACAGCTAACAAACCTTCTTTTGATTCATGTGGATACGAATTCCTTCTGCCTTGAGGTGCTTGTCCACCTGACGAATTATGAATATACGATTTACCACCAACTTGTCCGCGTTTGTCACTTTGACGGCGATGTTTTTCAAAGGAATCCAATTTCCCCAACGGTTCACCATCCCCATCTTTGTTGAAATCTTTTACGTCATTTTTATCCTGATAGAATTTCCATTCATCAGTTGGATTTTCCTCTGAAGCAATTTGCTGACCTGAATACTCGTCAACTGATTTCCGGATTTCGCTGTTGTACCTATCAAGCTCAAAGTCAAAATTCCCTCCAACTGTATCCCCGAATTGCACCATTTCTGCTTCAAATGAGTCTCGTATTGTTCTCACTTCAAAGTCTGTAGCACTAGGGTAGAAAACATTGTTGCTGGAATTTGGTGATTTCATCGTCGTATTTACCTTCCATTCATTTTCTTGTCGATCCAAATTTTCAATACTTTCAGGTTTCTGGAAAGTTGGTTCGTTTCTCTCAAAGGGTTTTACGATCACGGCTTCTCTCGACTGACGGTTATTCAAGTCAAAAGATTTCCTGTTGACATTTGCTACCACTTCAGTTGCAGCATCTTCAAATGACTTTCTAATCTTTTTCACTTCAGACTGAATTGAACGAGGCTTTTCACTGTATGCGGGAGTGGGCTGGAAGCCATCTTCAGCTAGAATGTCAGCTTTTGAGCTATTCTGAATTAGCTTTATGTCCATGAGGAACGGGTTTGAAGAATGAAATCCAGTCTGGCCTGGTCCACTATTGCCACTTCTTGGTTCAACTTGCTCAATATCGGATGACTGTTTTGTAACAGTGTCAGCAAACATGAACATTTCTTGTTCAAACGAATACCTATTACTGCGCTCCGCGTCGCATCCAACTGACTGAGAAAGCTTCACGTTGTCAGAATCATTATTGTCTCCAATGTTCCCATGAACAGATGAAATGGAACATGATGGGGATTGGGATCCAACCAATTCTTTGCTTCGATTTCGAAGTAGAGTCTCAAACGAGTACTTGTCAGGTTCACTAATATTTTCTTCATATTTGCTTCCGCTTTCTTGATCACTTTTATCTACAGAATCCCATTTCATATTGGAAGTGCACGAGGGGCAAGGAAGGGTATGAGGATTGTTGACATTTTTGCATGTTTTGTAGACTCTTGTTGACTCGGCCTCTGCCTCAGAAAGGGATTCCCAATGAGCTTTCATTGTTTTCACCATGTTTTTCATGTGTAAAAAGGATTTGGAAAAGCAGGCGCCAGCAACGGGCGGGGTTTTAGGTGCTTTGCTTCCAAATGGATTCTTTCCTGCAGACGGGGGAGTATTACTGGGATCAATACCCATGCAATTTGCTACCATCTCAGCGTCGCCACCACCACCTTCATAATGATAATGACATGGGCACATGCACTGACACGAGGGGTGTTGACCAGTTGGTTCAAAATCCATTGGAAGTTCCTTCTTTTTTGTAGTTTTGTGAATTTTTACAAATTATAAGTAATATTTTTTTACAGTTTGCACAGACTTTTTTTTGCATTTAAGTGTTGTTTTTAAAAAACTGGATTTTTGCTGATATGAGAAAAGTTTACCACAATTTGATATTGATAAAGTTCACATATTTATTCAATTTTCCTACGACAACACAGCATATGAGAAGGACTCAAGTATAGATACCAAAAATTGATATCTCTAGTTCACATGTTTTTTATATGCATTCATAGCAATATACTCAGCAGACATTTCTCAATGCACTTGGAACTCCTTTCTGCCTATTATCATGTAAAAGTGAAAATGACTTTCTTTTTCGTGGAAAAAAATAAGCAAAATTCATTCATCAAAAACTCACTACAAAAAATGCAGCTCCGAGTAACAAAGCTTTGTGAGTTAGCGGCAACATTTGTTCAAAAGTAAGAGTGAACGGACCATGACTAAGGCAGCACTTTGGAATCATCGGGGCCCACGTTCGTCTCGAACAGTGCACTGTTCCAACGTACTGTTTGAGTTGCAAATGAAATATTTTATATGTTGAGAGGACGCAAGATTTTTCTAAAAACATTCACAAAAATGCAAAAATGTTAAAATGAAACTGCTTATAAAACTCCATCCATCAAATGTACTTCTTTTGGTACTTTTGTAAGATTCGCTTTTCTTTTAGAACTTAACTTGAAAAGGAAAAAAAAGATTGACAAACCTAGCACGGATGAATATACATAGATGTGGTAGACTTTTTCCCCCTTCTCGTCAAAAACTGCATATTCTTTCAAGAAGACAGTAGGAAGTTTGACAACTTTCCCTATCGAGAGCTTGCATTTTGCTAAGAAAACTTCCATTTCCTGTCATATCATATATGTCACACGTGAATGAACGGAATATGGATAAGCAAGAAATATTCGTTTACTTTTCGTACAAGGATATCAAAAACAGAGAGAATGAAACTTATGCGGAGGTATATTAGATGGTAAATCTTTGGTAATACACTCACGTCAACTTCAGACACCGTATCGAAGTTTGAGCCGTTGCAAATCATACTGAGAACGTTAGATCCTTTCGCATCCCAAACTAACACCTTGAAATCAGGTTGGGATCCTTTAAACATCCTGTATATTCTACGCTCCACGCTCCCTAAAGGAACCACACTTGATTGAAATAGCTGTTGTTCCTTTGCATCAGTAAGTATTTGGTGGGTATCCCCTCCTATAAATTCCAAAGTGTATAAGTTTAGGACTTTTTTATAAAGTCCATGAAAATTATCTGGGTGAACTAAATTAATAACATATGAATACGAATACGTACTTAATGACCACCCAGTGTTTGCATCTTTTGCTTCTATAACCGTAGTTTTCAAAAGAAGTGCAATTTTTGCCAGATGCTTTACATGTGCTTGAGGACAGTGACGTGGACGAGATGAACCTATCCCAGTAAATTTCATATCACATGTTGGCACGCAGAGAATCGGATCAAGTGGAGTGCAAACGGGTTGAATCTTACTGAAATGCTTGGCAGTTAAGTAGCGTCCAAACCCAAAAATTCTTTGCTTCCGAAAAAATTTAGCGGGGTTTACATCATATCTTAACTCCATTGGAAAATAGCCATAAAAATCCAAAATCCAAGATAAATATTCAAGATCTCACAATCCCACCACGCGTCTTTAGATTGCGGAACTTCAAAAAAACAACTCACAACAAAAAGATAAAATCAGATGATGAGTGATTAAAGTAACTTTCATCAGTAGTGTAACCCTTAGCATTAACCAAGCGTGAAAATCTCTCTCCTGCTAATACGATTATGAAACCAAGTTCGGTAAACATTAGCAAACAGGTTGATCTTCAATAAAATGAAAATACAATTGACAAAACACGATTGTTATCAAGTTTAGAAAGTTTCATTTGACCTTCTACAAAAGCAATTTTGTAAATTGACTATGCTTACGATTTCATTTGCTCTGCATAGAGAAGCAATACTAGCAAAGATGAGTGCTCTTGTTTTTATATTATTGGGTTAGTTTTTTATAATATCACTCATAAATTCTTCCTTTAAAAAATTAAATAGCTTCTGAAAATTATGGATTTCAGGATGCTTCGTTTGGCTCTCCAAGGCGGATGACATCTCGATCTCGACATACGCTTTAAAAATGGAAGGCGTCTGTGCTAAAGGCAAGTATAGTTGAGGCTAGCAATAAGTTTTTTTAATCTTCAGAAATTAAACGAAACTTTATTCTTTCCAGCATCTGACATTGAAAACTATGGCGTGGTCTGCACCAATTCTTCATCCTCCATTTTTCCAAACAAAATGCCCAGCCCATTACCAACAATCTCAGCGGATGCTGAACTTGTGATTAAAAAGCAAAATGATTTGATAATGAAGCAGCTAATCGATCGCGCATTGTATAATTCCAAAGTGCCGATTCACAACCCAAAATACGGTTTTCAGCAGCTAAGCACGATGTTCGCCATTTACGGAAATCTTTGTCCAGTAGTGCCACCTTCCTTTCTTCAGACTGTTTTTCATTTGTTTTCCTTTCTGCACTCTACAACGGCCACTGATAGGACTGAGGTACTTTTAAAGGCACACCATAAATGGATTATGAGACTTCTTAATAATTGCACTATGAAAGCAAAAGAATTACCCATTTTGACAGACTTATGCAAAGAAACGGTAAGTTTTGTTAAAATTTCTCTCATTACCTCATGACTTTCAAATTTATCTGTTAAATAATGTATTTTTCTTTCTAAATCAGGCAATAGCCTCCGAAAATTGTACCTCATATATTTGCACCAATCCCAAACACGAGTTCAGGCTTATGAAGGCGGATCCTATTGTTGATATAGTTTTCAAAGCGCATGAGCTCGTCCAAGCTGTCTGCTTTCCGGACTTTAGGGAAAGCTACAGAATGTTTCATTTCATGCACTTAACTGTTATGGACACAATTAATGAAGACCTTAAGAATCGATGGTGAGGGACATGATGCATTTTGTACTAAATGTATATTTTCTAAATATCTTCAACAGCCAACCTCAACTAAATCATGTACTTTTATTAATATAATATTACAGGGCACTTCAAATTGGAAATTACAATTTTTGGAAGCGACTCCTTGGTCCACACTTTGCCACACACTTGATCAACATTGAGCGTTGCAATAAAATTGGAATGTCGAACGTGAAATTCCGTTATCGCATTCCAAGAAATTCTCTACCGTCTCGAATACGGTTGAGTGGAATACGAAACAAATTTGCTTGATGTGAGCCTGGTGTATGTTCCAGGAAAAATTATTAACTTTTCGTCGAGAAGAAACATGATAATATAAC
>JAHZNA010003973.1:0-13934 GCA_027743935.1 Sinodicranocentrus sp. ZH6 | reverse complement strand
TTTGAAAATCTAGAATTACTGCTCACTCCAGACTGCTTACGGTGAAATTGCTCCGCTTCGCTAATTCATTAATTCAAGACTCTTTTTAAATATATCTCACTGTAGTTATTTCATGGTTGGATCTTTGATATTAGCCGTCTCATATGAATTTTGAAAATCAAGAATTACTGCTCACTCCAGACTGATTACGGTCAAATTGCTCCGCTTCACTAATTCATTAATTCAAGACTCTTTAAATATATCTCACTGTAGTTATTTCATGGTTGGATCTTTGATATTAGCCGTCTCATATGAATTTTGAAAATCTAGAATCACTGCTCACTCCAGACTTATTACGGTCAAATTGCTCCGCTTCGCTAATTCATTACTTTATCACTCTCTAATTGTTTCTCATTGTAGTTACCTCATAGTAGGCTCTATTTAAAAAATCAAAACTCTATTATTTTACAGCTTTATAATTTCTTCTCGTTCCTGCTCATTCGTTGTTCATCTCACGATGCGATGCTTTAGTACTGCAGCATCTTCAAACTATTTCTCAACGTTGACTTGGTTCCTTTTATAATCCAGCTTACCTTTCATGTGTCTGATTTGTGTTTAAATTAATTTTTATACTGTTCAAAAAGACTTTCTGCCACTCAATTCAACGGCTTGAATTTGCGGTTTGTAAACACAAGCATTTTTCGTCACTACAAGTTTTTTTATTTTCATGTCAGAAATTCCAATTAAACATTTTTTGTTTTCAGATCTTCATGGAGCGGCTACTACAATTTATGGAAAAAATGGAAATAGAGAACGAAAGCGTTTCGAATTCAACCAGTTCCGGCGATACTAATAATACAGAAAAAATTGTACTTGCAAAGGCTATTAAGATGCTACACACCCAAATGACGACCCACATGTCCACGTTACTTGAAGGAATTGAAAAGGTTGAAAAAGAGGTTAAAAATTCGGATGGATTGTGGTTAGACCAGGAGAAGCATCTTAAGGTTCTGGAAGATCGTTTAACTTTTTTCGTTGAGCAACAAGAAAAGTTGAATATCAAGAATGCCAAAATGTTTGAAGAGTTGAAAACTAAGTATGAAGAGAAGATTGAGTTGTTGGAAAATAAACTGGAAGATTTGAAGAAATTTTTAATAAAGTAATACTTACTACTGATTTGTTTTGTGCTTGATCAAAATAAACTCTAAATGCTAATGTTTTGCTAACACAAGTAATAAGAATGACTAACATTGGTGCAATCTTAAATATTATTTTAAATTTCATATGTGAAAAGAATTGATGGCATGATCTAGAATTACTTGTCATCGTGGATTTAACACTGTGAATATCTCTCAGCAGCTGTTAAATCACATTTAAAATGTACAAGAATTTCTCACCGTGAATTTCTCACTTAACAATTCATTTGATTAACTATTTCACTGTTACTCACTGCGGCTTTTTCTTGTTTAAATTATTGTGATTGGCAGATTTATTATTTTTACATTCTTAAATTATTCCTCACTGACGAAATATCACGCTTTTATTTCTCGGCCCGCTGTTTCATTTTCAAAAACATCTAGAACTACTTATCACCGCCGATATATCACGGTAAATTCATATGGCTGTTTTCTTTAATAACTTCAATAAGTTCCAATTATTCCTGACCGAAAACTTTATGCTTCACAATTATCAGACTCGTTCCTCCGTTATTCGAACAATACATAATTAATCCTCACTGCGGACATATCATGGCGAATTTCTTTGATCCGCTGTTTCGCGATTAGAAAGCTTTATAATTATTCCTCACTGAAGACACATCATGGTGAATTTGTACGGTTTGCTATTTCGTGATTAGAAAGCTTTTCATTATTCATCACTGGTGACCCATCATGGTGAATTTGTACGATACGCTGTTTCGTGATTACAAAGCTTTATAATTATTCCTCACTAAAGACACATCATGGTGAATTTATACGGTTCGCTATTTCGTGATTAAAAAGCTTTGTAATTATTCATCGCTGGACACCCATCATGGTGAATTTGTACGACACGCTGTTTCGTGATGGTGTACGTAGTTGACATTCATTTTTTGAAGTCTTCATTGTCCTTGCAACTTGTACCACAACCCCATAATACTAAGCTGGAACGATATCCCAAATAATCCACTGCATTAGCTCCCGTTGCAGTAGAATACAGAATACGAGCCAGAAAAAACTTTGCTTGCAATAAAATTACATCTTTAGCAATACTACTTGATCAAATCTGTTGTATTCGACGTAAGATTTACCCGCAAAACATTGGTAAGTGGTATAAAGCAAAACATTTTCTGGGGGTTTTTTGCCCACTTTCAAATCTGATAATGAAACAAAGTCGATCATTTCCTGTGATATCTTGTCTAGTTCATCTTTGGCTGATTTTGCCAATCCAACACTAGCTGATAACCTTAATGTTTTGTTTCGGCCTTGCATAAAGTTTTCAAGGGCAACTGCAGCTATTATGCGGGTTTTACCCATAATAGTAATAATATGAGTACCAACAAGCAATCCTCGTCGAATTTTGCTACCATCCGAGTTTGGTAGAAAACCTTGATGACTTTTTGTACGTGATAGGTGTAAGTCTCAGAACTGACAACGACGACGCTTCAACGAGTACTGTATTACAACAACGTGAATACGAATATCAACCTTCCTGTGGAACGTAATTGCTGAACCTACCTTCTTTTGAGTATTCAACATCGCTTTCCGAATCTGTTCCAGAGTACACGTAATCGTGTTCGTCGTCGTATTCCTCCATTTCATTGTACTTGTAAGAATGTAGACAAAAACATAATTGTAGCAACCTTCCAGTGTAAAACGTCAACTAAATAATCGGATTTAATGGTTTTAAACTAACCACCGTATTTTAAATTGTATTTTAAATAGTCAACGGCACTTCTTTCTTGAAAAAAGACTACCAAAATCACCAATGATGTGTGACCACCACTAAAAGCCATTGCTTGCCTTTTAAATAATTCTTCTGCATTCATTGTAGGTTTTGTTGCCTGAGTTTAAGGTTGGGTTGTAAGGTAAAAACCACGTGTTTCTGCTTATATTAGATTATCGCACAACATTTTCCGTTAGCTTTCAAAGAATTAGCCTCAATTTTCGAGTGCAAGGTTGGATGAAATAGCTCTAATTTCGGTTGCTCATTTTATTAAAACCAAAAGGTTCACTTCAGAAAAAACATGGCGAGTTCGAGTTCAAACCCTAAACGAAAAATTGGAGAAGATTCTTCTTCCTCTTCTAGTGACTCTGATACAGAGGCGTATCAGCGCTGGGTACGGCCCAAACTGGATCTCTACGTGTGCGAATGGCTGTTAAGTCAAAAAGAGGTCGACATAAGGGATCTTGAAGTGTGGAAACAGATTAACAGTCTAGTGCAAAAACATTGGGTAAGTTTTCATTGGCTATTTCTTTCAGGTTCACTATCACAAAATAAACTAAAATAATACTTTTTTAAGTGACATGGTTGTATTTTGTGGTGCAGAATGAGAATTACGGGGCTAAGTATTGGCGGTTAAGATATGTTCTTAGACTGGATAGGTTTATTGCAGAAGAACATGGATTAAAGATTTGTTTGCCAGAGACTAAAACTGAAGAGGATTTCAAGACAAAGATGGAAAAAGCCAATGCACGGTTGGTAGAGTTTCATCGAGCATATGAGTTTGTTTCGGCGCCCCTCTCTTTGAACTTTATTAATTGCGAGGGAAAAGAAAGGTGTACCAAAGGACATTGCTATTGCAAGCAGCATGTGTACGCCATTTGTAATCAGTCTTGGGTAAAAATTCTAAAACGTGCTGAAGAACATGATGAAAATGACTTGACTACCTCTGTGGCAAAGAAAAGTCGTCTAGAAGTCCAGCATCCAGTTGAAAATGCAGATGTTTCACAACCCAAGGAAGACCAACAAAATTGGGATATTAAAACTCGCTTGTCTGGTATTCGCGAACAGGTATTTGCAGGATTTGAGTTTCATCTGCCACACTCTACTAACGTTTTAAAGGAGATTGATCGTTGGAAGATTGAAATTTTAATTTGGGTGAGTTGATGTGGTTTATAATAACAAAAACAATAATTAATAAATTGCAGTTTCGGTTTATAGTTGTACGTAAATAATAATACTATTTTATGTGCACAGCTTCATGGCGGGACCTGCAACCCAAAAGAGACTGATTCCATATTAAAAAAAGCTATTGTTCTTGCAACTGGTGACGAGGACGGCAGTCTTTGCAAAATGATACGATGGTACGATTGTAAATTGTATAAACCATCCGTTATTGAAGAGACAATTGAATCTGGAAAAACGTTAACCACTGAAACATTGGAAAAATTTAAGGTTTATGGATGTTCTGATTGGTAAAATTTGGGTTTGGTAATAGGTGTCATTGTCACTGGCCATATATATTTGATTTATGAACTATCACTGTATTCTTGGGGTTGTTTCATCCTGATTAATAATTTTGTCTGTAAATAAATAAATAATTAACTACAGGTTATAGGTTCTATTACTTACATGTAGAAGCACTAACTACTATTCACATGTTTCTAAGATAAGTTTATTCTTATTTGGTTATCTTATTACTATATTACTAACGTCTACAAATTCTATGAAATAAATAATTGTCCTGTAACTTTTACTCATGCTGAATTTCTCATGCTCATTTCCTTTCAACGCGACCATGCATAGTTTCCTAAAATTCTAATACTTTCTCACGGCAACAAATTTTTAACATTGTAGTATACAACTTCATATATGTCAGTATTTATTACCTCCTCACGGTGCATTTCTTACTTTGCGATTTATAACAATTTCTCAAAACTACAACTACTTCTCATTGATAATTTTCATAAGTAATCAAATTGGAGAAGGTTTGATTGCATGACAATTTCTCATCTCGAGTTTTAATGAAAGTTTCTTCCCGACACGATGCATAATTATGTTTGAATTCTCTGATTGACTTTCACTCTTCAATACTCTGCGATACTATTGGATAATTCAAAGTACTAGGTTTTTATTGCAATTGCGTTTTTTATATAATTATGTTTTACTTCCGTGGTTGTTAAAAGTCTGACTGAAATGAGTTTTGGTTGGCAGTTTTGATTTGAATGTTGCTGAGTCTGTTTCATTGAAAACTTATGTCAGAAATGAGTTTGAATTCATATTCTTCTTGGTAAACAAGTAGTATTTAACTTTTTAGGAAACTCTTATCGTGAAATTTTGAAATTATTATCATGGATGAAGAAAATACAGCAGGACCTTTGGCAGTAAACTTTTTTGCTTCCTACAGGTTACATACTTTAAACTTTACGCTTTTTTAACGCAATAGCACAGCAATTAAAAACATGTTTTTGTTTTTTACAGTCATTTCTTGATGATTACTATTAAAACTGACAACGAGATTGACCAACGCAAATTGAAAAAGCTAGTAGGTTGTACTCTAGAATTTCTAGTCAAAAGGTTACGTTCACATTACAAGGTACACGTGAAAGCTGTTGAAGTGTACAGGAAATGCTTCAATCATTTAATGCCAGCTCCAGGTGAATTTGGGTACGAATGCTTCATTGGGTTTAACAGTCCTTCGGCTGTAACCTTTGAAAACAAGCAGGATACAAAAACGTCTCGAACATTCAACTTGGGTTCTCCTTTTGTCTGGTATCATCGATCCGGTAAACATAAATATTCGATTAAGGTTTTAAGCAATATCCGGCTATTACTACTTGTATCGTAAAAAGTTGATTTTTTTAGTAATCGCTGCAGGAACTTCATTGGGTATATATAAGAAGGGAATGAAGATTGATGGCTGTTATGTGAAACAAGAGGATATCTACAAATTTGTGAGGCTATCAGAATTTGATTTTTTCCTATTAACAAGTGGAGGGCCTGATGCCGGTCTGGATTGTTATAACAATAATACCAATTCCTTATAATAGCTCACATTATAATTTTACAACAACTATTATGAAATTTTACAAACTTGTTGGACAGCAATTATCAAGATTATTATTATAATAAATAAAATTGTGTTTTTTTCCATTGTACTAACTTGAAATTTTGGTTACTTTATTATAAAAATGGTGAAATATGCAGCTTTATTGTAAATTTCATGACTACTTTTACAAAAAACTATTAAACGAAAATATTTGTTTCCCTTTAAAACGCTGTTATGGCTACAAACTAGAGTCAGTCTGGATTGGTGTTTGAGTGGAGTAAGATCTCGTTTGTTTTCTGCTGCTGATGATAAAACGATTTTAAAAAGTGTTTGTACTTTTTGACGATGGGAAACAAGAACTCGACAAGACGTTTTACAAATTTCGAGAATGACGCAATTAGACGTAAAAATTGTAGTCGAGGAAAGCAAAATTACTCTCGTTTATCACAAGTATCATTCGTAGATGAGGAGACTGTTTCACGGACTAACCTTACCAATAAAACTGACTGTTTTAATAATCCTACTACATATTACTTTGTTGAGGATTCAACTTCCATAAATTCTGCTAACGATAGAAAGGGTTGTGGTTATGATGATGATTGTGAAGTTTCTTTATTTCCTGTTAAAATTGTGAAGTTATTATTGACTACTGGCCAAGTTCTTGAAGTGACTGATGGGGTTAGAAAGTAAGTGTTTGTTAAATAAGATTAATGATATTATTATTAGTAGTAGCTGAGCAATAATACAAAAAAATATGCATTCAATTTTTTTCAATAGTGTTCTAGTCATCCAGCGAGTAGACTTTGAGTACACTTGTGGACCTTTAAAGATTTGGAGTAACATTGAATTTAACGAAAATGCAACCGCAAAGTTAATGTCTGTTAAGATTGCAGGATTCTTGAATGAAGTGGAGGTACACAGTATGCATATCCTTCTAATCGGCTACAGGCTACTACGGACTTGCTGAAAAAATATTATTGAATCCATGTTCACAAGCATCATCACCTGATGACAATTTTGCCAAATTTGGTGAAGCCTATATGCGATTTCAAATAAAGACTTGTTCCTGTTCATTTTGCAAGGTGGATAGTGTTTCCGGAAAATTATGGAAAAGAGTAGAAAAGTATAGAGCAAAGCTGATTAAGAACAAGGGAAATCCAAAACTCGAAAAACTTTACCAGCAAGCAATGAATTGTAACATTTACTACTTGAAAAATGATTATTAATTGTTCTACATGTAGTTTCATTATTTACTTGAATGCTTTTCTTATATATATATACACACAGTAAATTTAGTCGTCAACTCTGCTCTGTGGTAGGACAACGTATTTCCTTTTCTGTGTCTACAATTGTTTATAAAGCAAGAATCTTTCTTAATATAATTTAGTAAAATACTTGAAAAACACTTACATATATATACTGTTACCCATCAAGGTACTTATTCAAGTGAATTAATTTTCTATATTATTATTTTCTCGTTTTACAGTTTGTTAATTTAATTCATTATAACATTCTATTTCTAAACATTGCAGTAACTCTCAATTAAACATATAATCAAAATGTCTACCTCTGATGACGCGTTTGCAAAAATTTCCCCAGAAGTAAGTGCAATAATAAATAATAATAATAATACACGAATGCTTTGCATCTATGCTTATGAATCAATCAATGAAATAATGAATTATTAATCTGAATATATATATATACATTATTTAGATTATTACAACTATTCTGAATTTACTTGACATAAGAAGTTTAATACGATGCCGTGAAATTAACCACAAATGGAAGGATCTTGCAACATCTTTGATGATTCATGATCGTGGTTTGTCAGCTTGGAAATGGGATGACAGATTCACCTGTAGCAGCTTGACATCAAGTTGTGGTAGAAGAATGAAAATTGTTGACCGATGGCAATATACCGACCATGATGCATGCAAAAGGGTAATATCTTTAAGAAATAATAAACATGTTCCTGAATACTTTTCTAATCTTTGGAAAGAAGAAGGCAAGATAAAGGTTACTGGAAATTTACATATTGACGCTCCGTTTCCATGGAAAATTACAAGGGGAATATTTTTGATGGCAGAGATAATTAGAACTTGCGGCAAATTTGGAAACTATTTAACTTCTTTTATATTTTCTGTAGATTGCGAAACATTAGGTTCCACTTTTCGGTTATCTTTAAAAAGTTTCAATCTTTTGTTGTCCAACATGCCAAACTTAAAAGCAGTAGCCTTTATAGGATTAAATCAATGTTATAATAAGGAAACCCCACCTTGTGAATTTGAAATGGTTCCATTGAAAGATTTAAAGCGAGTAACGGTTATTAATTGTAAACCATGGTTGTCTGAATGTATGATTATTAATTACAAGGAACAGGTAGAATATCTTGAGATTGATGCATTCTGCTTAGTTTATAGAGGACGTAGTACTGCAATTCCAAAGTTTGTTTCCAAATTACCTCTTGTAACAAATTTTAAGGTTTTAACAGAGCTTCAATTACATTGGTGGGGTAATGTGACATGTCTTGACTGGTTAACTGATGGAATTGAGGCAGATAATTTGCAGAGGTTATACATATCATACGGAACTCACAGTACCAGTGACACGAGTAATACTGGTGCGATTTTGCAAGCCTTGTTCCAATCACAACTACACAAAAGGTCTTCAGCTATGAGTTTAAAATCGGTAGCTATAGCAAATGATAGAAACTACTGTGATCGTAATAACTATTATGAAACAAATGGTGATATAATGTGGAATACTAAGATTTTTGACTACCATTTTGATTCGTCTGTGCTTTCTTCATCGATTTCTGGTTTCGCAAATGTTAAATGTCTGAAACTTGCTTATCCTTTGTCAAACGTAGATGACTTTAGTCGTATGGTGTTTTTCATGTTCCCTAACGTACTTTACATTAAAATGTACAATTTTAGATATGCCTTTGATTCGGAGTTTGCTTTAGTGAATTATTATGATAATTATAATAATGATAGTAATGATGATTTTGTTTGTAAAACGGATATAAAAAGTAAGACAGCGAAAAGGGCAAAATCTGATTTGGCAATCATGCTAAAATATGCCCCACACAACCTTTGTTCAATTTCCATATACTTCTTGAATAATGAAAATACTTTATATTGTAAGCGTTCATTTCAATCTAGCAATGTTACCGGTTTATAATAATAATAATAATGTTCATTAGTTAATAAATTACAGTTTTAAATATACTGTAACTCTATACTAGAAAAATCGCAAAACGTAATAAATATTTACATCATTTGTAATCACGGTTGCAATACATTCACGACGTGGTCTACAATTTATTTCTTGATTTTTGAAACTTGATCATGGTTGTAAAATTTGTAGACGACGCAGTGTATTCTAATGTTTAGCTTCTTTTACATTTGCTCATGGGTAGAAAATCATTTTCTCTATGCGGCTTGTGTAAAAACAAAACTTTTTGTATATTCCATCGCGACAGCAACGCGCTTCGTACACTATATTTTTTACATTCTTAAGTGAGAAATGTACAACAATGATGCTTTTCAAAAAACTAATACTTTTAGTATCTCTATATCTAGGACATCTCCTAAATAACAATCAGTAGTGTTTTAAAGTTTGTCTACGCCGGAGGACAAAAATACTTAATCATTTTTGGAAATTCTCATTTACACGGAAAAAACGAATTTGTGTTGTTAAAAACGTAGTAAACTGTTAAATTTGTAAACGAAGTTGAGTTGTGTTAAGACGGCATTTAACCATCAAGAAGAAACATTTATTTTCTTTACACCCAAGTATGATTATTTTAAAAGGTTAGGTTACAAGTAATAATAATTGTGGTTTTAATAGTGTGTGAATTACCGTTGGCTTGAATCATGGCGCTTCCGTCATCTCCTACTTTATCGTGTGTGTCATCAAAGGATGATTGGTGTTCAAGAGCAAGTATAATAAGTGGTAAAAGTGACGATATGGCAACAACTACAACAATGACTACTACAACAGTCATCACTGGGGGTATGGTTTGAATTATATTTTTTATTTGCAATACTATTAAGAATATCATGTGCTTGATTAATGGGTTACTTGCGTTTTTTTCAGGACCGGTGGTATTGTGCATTCCAAGCATCCAACCAAGTTATACTTTGAAGCAAATTGGAAAACTAATTGACCGAGTCGATGATTCCTCGGTGGGTGTATTGAAAAAGTATATTCCAAAGGGAGAACAATGGCTAATCTCACTTAAGGATATGATTTTGCAAATGGACAGTGTAACAGATTTGGATATGTGTTACTACAATATCAGCAGCAAAAATGATAGCAACGCTACCAAAAACAACAACAACCTCTCTTACTTTCAAACCCATTTGCAACCACAACAACAGGACTTGTATCTATCTGGAGCATGTAAACTACTATTTGATTCAATGCGACCGTTTTTATCAAGCGAATGCAGGGGTCATGCTTCAAACTATTACAAATCACTATTGTGCATTGATATTTCCAAGAGATCATTTAACAGACAGAGTAAAACATTTTGGCTAAAGTATACAGTCTCTGGATTGACAAGTTATGTGCTCATAAAGTTTGTTGGTACGGTCGATATCTTGACAAGTGAAAGATTTTACATGTATATTATTAATTAAAGGTATTTAAATTTGTGTATTTTTTTATAAAGGCATCATTTTTGGATTGTTTGATGAAACGAAAAAACCGAAATCTCCAGATGTTGTTGTTGATGATGAAATAGATTTCGATACTGATTTACCTTGGCAACATACAAACTTTGATGACCCACGTTTTCAAGAGATTATTCCACATTTGCTAGATTACTACAAACAATTCAAAACATCAAATTGTGTGGAATTTTTTAGCAAATCAAAAAAGCCCAAAAAGAATAAAAATTCACTCAAAGCAGCCCCAGCAGGAACCGGTTCTTCTTCTACCACTTGTACAACTACTTGTATTTTACCTTACGTTATCACAGGAGCAAATGAAACAGTGTTATCTATTCCAAAAGGAAATATTTCTGAAACAACAAACGTGAACACAAATACAAGCAACGCATTGGTTGTAGCTACCTCTACATCAAGTACTACATCTATACAAATTCCATTGAAACAATTGGAAAAAAGACACTCAAGACCTGAACCTATAACAACAGACAAGGAAGCAGACAACAACATCAGTAGTAGTAGCAGTAGCAGTGATGACGATACAAGCAGGAGTACTCTTTGTCGAAATTGGAAGATTTTTGAAAATTCAAGATTAATTCTCACGGCTGAAGTATACGACGCACTTTCCAAACAAATTGCGGTGGAAAAACAGCGAGGTAATTAATATTAAAAAAATATAATACTTGTAATTTTCAATACTTGATACTAACTTGCTATTTTTATTAATTTTTAAATAAGAATCTCTACTTGAACGTTTACTTGCGTTGCGTGGGGACAGTATAAATACGTGTACTTTTCCAACTTCTGAAGCCATTCCAAGCAAGACATTTCCCTCGGTAACAACAACAACAACTTTTGCTTCTTCTTCTTGTGCATCAGTAGTAGTAGATTCTGATATGAATAGTGGTCAAAAGGTTTCCAACAACCGTCACGAGGAAGACGATGGTATAATAGGAAGTGATCTCAGATCTCCATGTGCAACATTACCTCCTCCAGTAGTAGTTTCAGCATCTTTTAACACAAATACTAGAGGAAATCAGGGACAGGAATTGTCAAGCAATTGTGACGTTACTACAAGAAATCCAATAAGAGGTAAGAAAGGTCACTACATTTTGAAGTAATACATGAATTTGAAATTAATATTATAATAATTTTTGAACTCCAGAGATGGATAAATCAGGCTCAACGTCCACCAGAACAACAATCACGGCAATGGTATCTACCACAACGGCCGCACTTACAACTTGTGCAAATACAACGACCCAATGTGCAACTGGACCACGTTGTTCGATCCTACCTGCTGCATTTGGATTTGGTCCCTCCTCTTCTGCAGCCGGTGCTTTAGCTGCAGCTTCTGCTGGATTCATATGCAAGAGACGAGCCCTACCTTTGGATGAAGATGATGATGATGATGATGATAATATTGTCAATAAAAATGTAAGTGTAGTAGTAAATCAACAAAAGCGTCGTAAATTATCATGCAAGTTAAAATTGGAGGTACCAGAAGAACTAGCAGTATACCAACAGCACTACAAAACTTTTGTTGAAAAAGAATGCTCTGTTAAAGATCAATTGTCTTTCTTTAATAGTCGGTTAAAAATTGCGGATGACTTGTATTGTCACTATGCAATGAAATGTCTGTACTATTTCTGTACTCCTTTTATCTCCAAAGTAATGGCTTCTAGTCGTCAAGTTGTGGAGAATCATGATGATGGTACTTGTATTCCAAATTGTGAAAGGTATGGAGTTTTGGATGGTTGCAAAAGTTTTACTCAATTTGTTTGTATGATTTATGAAAAAGAATTAGAGGCAATTGTGTCGGGAGATTTGAAATCATTATCATTTCCACGTACAAAAGAATTTTGGAAGGTAATTAAGTTTGACAAGAATGATTGGCAAAAGTATGTAGATACTACTACTACTACTACTACAACTAACACTACTGATGAGAAATCATCAAAATCTGTTACATGGCTGACTGAGCTTGCAAGTGATAATACTGTGGCATTGCATCGCAACAAACTAGCAGCTTTCCGTCGCTCAGTAAGACAATTGAAAAGCCTTGGAATTACACGAAATTGTTTTGAGTATTACTTGGATGCCATTCAAATTTATTACTACTTACATATCATGTATGAACGTTTTTTATCATTTATTGGTATAAGTGATGAATCTGATGCCGGTTCTGCAGTTGGTGGTTCTCCGGTTCCGTTTTTAGAATTTGTCGATGACGTATGTTACTATTTTGCTTTAAATTTGGAAAATTTGGATTAATAAGTTTTACTTGTATTTTACCGGTATTTTTTATATATTTTAACAAAAGGATTATTATGTATAAGTTTTATGTATTGATTTTTAACTTTTTAGTCTAATCAATAATTGTTACAGAGATGGGGATGCAAACGTTTCTGCCATTGTTATATGACATTCCATAAAAAAATGAGAGATGAATTAATGTACTACTACTACTACTTTTATTTACTATTAATACTGGTACGAAGAACAATAATAAACTAGCTCGTATTATTATTACGATTCGATAATGCAAAATATTTTAAAACATTTTGATTATTTCTTGCAAACATTTTTATTATAACTCACCGTCACTGACTCGTAGTAAATGTTTTCTACCCGTTGATGCAACATATGTAAACATTTCTATTATAACTCACCGTCACTGACTCTTAGTAAATTTTGGCGACACGTTGTTGCAATTTATTCAAAACAAATTGTTATTTCTCACCGTCACCGACTCGTAGTAAATTTGGGCGACACGTTGATGCAACATATGCAAACATTTCTATTATTTCTCACCGTCACTGACTCTTAGTAAATTTTGGCGACACGTTGAAGCAACACATCATAACATTTCTATTATTTCTCACCGTCACTGATTCGTAGTAAATGCTTCCGACTCGTTGTTGCAATTTATTCAAAACAAATTGGTATTTCTCACCGTCACTTACTCACAGTAAATTTTGGCGGCACTTTGTGTAAGGGTCGTAGTTTGTGAAAACGCAATCTGTGTATTATTGGTGACTTGTGCTACGGTTTATCTACGAATTCTTACATAATGAGTTACAAATGAGATATTCGATGAGAATTATGATTGGCGAAAATGTAATTTGATCATATTATACTCTTATTCTATTAACAAGTTCTCGCTACAATTATCTTCAAGATTTTGAAGTTTTATCAAAATCATACAATATATTATTGCATGAGTCTGTCTGTGTGTCTGTCTGTCCTGGACCTCTCATTAAAATTAGCATAGAATAAAATTAACGTAGGTTTTGCGTGTACGATCC
>JAHZNA010003972.1:0-10016 GCA_027743935.1 Sinodicranocentrus sp. ZH6 | reverse complement strand
TAAAAATCTTATACATATGACGATCTCATATGACGATCTTATATGACGCGTGACGCTAGCGCATTTTGAGATCCAGCGGAACCCTAATAAAGGCTATGCTAAAGCAGCCTTTAACAAGAGCATTTCTTTTATTCGTAGGTCGTATTCGTAATTCGTATCAGAAGTACTATTTTACTTACTCAGTTTACTCATGACTATCATTATCGAAGGTATTGGATTGTTGGGTTATAGTTCTGACAGTGACAGGAGTTCTTGAGGTTCATTACATGCGAGTCTGAGATTATTGATTGTCAGTGACTTTTCACTACATTTTTGCAGTTGATTGATGGAATAACTTAATTAGTTAGCATATACAAACAAGCCAGTACATTTGAAGGTAATGCGAAATGTTTAAAAAGTTGTGAACGTTTAACACGAGTTTGAGGAATGAGGAGATTTAGCCTATAATTGACATTCTTTCTTTCTGCTTTTTTTACCTCTGTCGGCTGCATTTTCTAAATCATTGTATTTGTTTTATTGACCTTTGACCTTGTTTGTAACGTAAGAAGACACCCAACCTGGTGTAAATTGCAAACAAACATTGTCATTATTGTTTGGTTTAAGATTTTTAGGATTAGTTTAAGCTGGATTCGAAACCGAAACTGATGACTTACTTTTGAATCGAAATGAATCAGCAATCATTCAACGTAGATAACCTCTTTAGGAGTGGCTGCTCAGGCGATGGAAGTCAAGTTACAGTTGGGTACAATGCAGTTACTAAAAGAAGTGATGGAGTGTACTGTTCTGAAATGATTTCAGTCCAGAAGAAAAGAGAGCATATCCCGAGAGTGATAGGAGATTTGAGGACGTTGTTTCCCTCGTTCGTATCCCACTTTATCAAACCTAAGCGTACTTGTGAATTATTTTCAATTATATTTTAAAATTTATATAATTAACTGTTCCCCTTGTTCTTTTTATTATTTTTTGCAGGGTAGAGCGTATGGAATTTTTTTTGGACCGTTATGAAGCCAAGCTGGTCCAATCCATGGACGATGATAAAGTCGTTAAAATTCCTCAAATTAATGTGGATTGCGACTTTGAAAAGTACGGAGGAATTAGTTCAGGAATAAGCATGCTGAGTGAATTTATGAGTGAACCATTGGTCCACAGCGATTTTAAGTTAACTAATTCTTGCTTTTGCTCCCCTGGAAGGTTAGTTACCCAAAATGTGTATTGGTTTAACCGTATGACTCTCATCATATTATTAAATTCTTTGTTTTTTTGGATTGCAGGTCATTTTCAATGGCTCGAAAAGATTTCAAAGACAAAACGTTTATGGTATCTGCAGTACACTTTGGAGATCCTATGGTATTCGTTGTTATTGATGGTGACTCAACAGGGGTTCTTAAAAATGCTCTTGTTAACGAGCTTGGTCTTGTATATAATCCTTCTCAAAGCATTCACGAACTGTTGGAGAAGGAGAAGGTAAATATAGATTTGGTTTCCAACTAACACACTTCGTTTCCCCCTTTCAAACTTTGTAATCCTAATGTGAGATTTTAATTTAATTTATCTAGATATGTTTTATTTCCCCGCAAAAGCTAGATGAATGGAGAATTGAACCAGAGATTGTAATACAAAAATCCTTTTACCAAGAATCTCACTTTATGGTATTTGAACCGGAAGCAGTGTATTTTGGAATAAGTAGTGGTAAATGTATTTCAAATAATGTATGCACTATTTTGTGAATGATCTCCAGTTTGCAGCATGATGAACATAAGTATAGGCAAACATAAATTATTCACTAATCCTAGTACATACTGCATTATTGATTGAATCCATAACATTTGATAAACTTATCAATTTACCTGCAGGGTTTAACATCTGTCGGTTTGGAAAGCTAAAGAAATTCATGCCATTCCAACACTGCAATCCTGTGCGCGTGTCAGATATTCCAATTGAATATACTCGTTCTAAGCTGAGGAAAATGAGACAAAAGCCGAAAACGTAACTAAATCAGACATTACGGTAGAAGTGAAACAACGATTTGCAGTCAAGAAAACATTTATCATATTTCATTGTTTAAATTTCAACGTACTGTCAACGGTTTTATGAATACTTGTCTAAGCTTCAATTTGTTGTAATGCCATAATATGCAGTAATTCTCACTCAAGTTGAGCTGCATATGCTTATCATTTCAGTATCAGTCTCAAACTGATTTCAGTCTGTAATATTTCACCAATTAATTAAACAGCGTAATTTACATAAACACAACTGATGTGTGCCATGAAAAATTACTGGATGTGCCACTTCCTTCACGATATCCATCTCCTTTGTGTTTCTGTACAATAGGATTATACATAGTCTTTACAATTTGCAATTCATTTGACTGATTTTCATTTAACTGATTGTTAATGGAACCAACCAGTATTAATTGAATGGCCTTAGCTAAGATGTGCTTCGGCGTGAGCAATTGTTGCGGTATTAATGAAGTCAATGAATTCCGAAACCCTCGTGAATACACTTGGAAAGTTCTCATTCCCGCAATCTGAACATAGGATAAAAAATAGACCACATTTTGTCAGGATCATCATATATTTAATCTTGAATAAAATTCAATGCAACTTCTCACCCGTAGGTCCCCAACTAACTACTCCAGCCAAATAGATTCCAAATTTATCTTTCGCAACTGCGGGTCCTGACAGTATCAATTTCAATAAAATGAATTTTGTAAATTGTTTAGCAGCACTACTAATAGGTACACTGAACCGAATTTGTCCCGGTTGATTAATAGTACATCTTACCGCCAGAATCACCTGCATGTAACAAGTACATGTTAGAATATTTGCTTACATAATAAAAATTAATTAGAGCAAAATGAAATAGGTATGTATTGTGACACCTCGACACGACCCTTCGCCAGCAGATCCTGCGCATATGTTATAGACTGTCACAGGGTGTGTTTGGTATGAAGCTTCGCACTCTGGATTCTCTACGATTGGTGCTTTAACCATTTTTAGCACGTTCGATATCGGCCCGTTCTTAGATTCTCTTCCCCATCCAGATATTCTCAAGTTACCAGTTGTTTGTTGTCCCTGTATTGGCAATCTTATCGGTCGGATGTGCTTGTCTAGTGTGAAAGGTGTTGCCAAGAATAAAATGGCGATGTCCTGTTGCTTGGTTAATGGATCGTATTTTGGGTAGACAACCTCCACCACGTGTCGGATTTCTTCTTTCCCATCCCAATCATTCATGTTGATATCTCCTGCTACTACGGAAAGAGCCTCTGGTGGAAGTGCAACATAATCGTCGTTATCTTTTGCCATCGTGCAATGGGCAGCTGTAATTACGACTTGTATTCCCGGTGGAGGAAATACAAGAGTTGCACCACATAAGTAACGGGAGTCAATTTGGAGACGTAGTTGATAGGGAAGCTGACCAAGTTTAACTGGGGTCCCTCCAACAATTAAAGGGGATACTGAATTGGGCTGTCAAAATTGTTACCATTTTAGCTATTAACTTGAATGAATATAAGCGATCAAGATCAAGAGTAACTTTTTCCCAATGTTAAGTTTTTCTTACTAAGCTTTTGGAGGAGTATGAAAGTAGGAGATTTTCACTGACAATGAGGACGAACAATAGCAGAATAATTTGATACGTCATTTTGTATCTTCTTGATTCGCAAAATTTGATTAGAATGCTGACAACTTGCACTTCTAAATTTTTCTAAACAGTAAAGTATTGGATGCTAAAATTACTTATTAATTTTCAGCAAAATAGTTTTACATAACAGAGGAAGAACTAGGTCACACGTATTTGTGATTCATGGAAACTATTGATGCATTCATCAAAACTATGAAACCCTTGTGTTTGTAACATATTAGTTGTAATTATTTCTGAATTCGATGAATGGGCCGAACAAAGTTCATTGGTCTGATAGATAACACGGTCAGAAAAATTAGTTTGTTTAATTTGATTAATGACTTTGGTAAATTGAACTGCGTACATGCGTACATCAGGAATTACAAATAACAAAGCACATTAACATTCCAAGAAATTGTTTCCAAATCGTCAAGCTATAAACGACCTCTTTGGAAGCTTCAACTATACTAGCTCTGCATTTGCATGCTAGTGCAATTATCCCACTGTACAGTATGATAGTTCATTCGGTTAATATTTTAGTTCAAAATGAGTATTAACATGTGAGAATCTTGATTTGCAAGGAATAAATGTTTGCTTACTCTGCTTACTTTCACCTTCCGCTCCCAGTCGTAAAATGCGAAATTTTAACGAGATCATGAAAAGTAAATACAACGCGTACATGATGTTTCGAATTTGCATAATTTTAATATTTATTAACATTATAATTGAAATGTGATTGTGAGAAACGTGGGACAGTTTCAACATACATTTTTAAAAAATTAGCGAGTCAGTTAAACCGATAAATAAGTAGGTATAATATAACGTTTTGCACGAGGATTTTAATGAGATTGAGAGCGTGTATAGTATAATGTCAAGTGGTGAATGTCTTAAAATTTGAATATAATAGTTTCAACAAGTGTATTCTTTCACTCCTCCTTCGGTGTATCATCCGGGTCTTCCTGGGAGGGTTGCTCCTGCAGCGCCACTTCGCTGTATTCCGGAGGCACTAAAATCAACACGCGGAAGTTGATTAAATAGTAAAAAAAGATTTAGAAATATCACAAATTAATATTTTGCATGAATGCCAATTCAACTTACAAGTCTCCAGCGTTGGTCTCCTCGACGAAAGTTGGGAATAGGGTGGTGGTAATTTGAAAATTGATGGTGTACTCGAAGCATTGCTGTAAAAGGAGTGTGCGGATGAAATCGACCCTGCCCTCAATCTTGACGGTGACGGTACGCTTGGTGATGATGGTCTTCTGTATAATGAAATCATTGATCTACATGACAGCATCGCTGATGCCCCGCGAACGAGTGGAGTTTCCGCACCAGAGTGAGAATCAGCTTCGCTATCACCTTCCCCTCCCAAATCCAGTTCGTTCTCGTCATCATCACTCTCATCTCCAAGTCTTTCGCGTGTACTACCTACATATATTGGCACATCGCCCACCACCTTTGCATCTTTATCACCGTGTACCTTAACAGTAACTCGGAGGATGTAGCTGATGCTGTTGAAAAAGTCAAACTTGTAAGTTGGCGTTAAACATCTTGGTACTCGAAGTTTCCCTTTCCACAACAACTCCTTTGAAACTTCCTTGATCTCCACTTTCTCCGCAACTGCAACCGTAGTTTTCAGCATTTTTACAGACAATCTTCTTTGAGATGCTGCTACAGCTGGAAAATTTGTGGAACGAGCTTGGTACCATGTTTTCTGGACAAGCTCTGCCTTACATTCAAGAGGGATTTTGTCCGGGTTCTTGGCGACCAGCAAAAAATCAAGAATTTCTCCGGGAAGATATCCACTGACATCTGAGGAGCAGTAAACATCTACGAATTTCTTTCGACTTAAGTAATTCTTCTTATATTGAAGCTGTTGCTCAATTTTGATGGGAGTTGAGCTCTCTTGTGGGTTATCCATTAAATTGTTGTACCCCTGAAACTGGACCATTGTCTCTGCAACCTGTACGCATTTCTCTCCGCTGAACATGAAAGCTTGCACTCGATATACAAGTTTCCCATCTGAACTGATCTGAGGTGGGGGTAGGTCCTCCACAGATTTTGGGAGAGAGAGCTCCAATGGATAGGATTCTGTTCCAGCGTCCACATTATAAGACCCCGCTTCCTGTCTAGAATTTTTCCCGTAGCCGAGTATATTGAACTTGACAGCTTTAACTGGTTTCTTGATCTCATCACTTAGCCGATTCAAGTCCTTCTTCTTCTGTTTTTCCAGTGAATGCCCTTTTAAAAGGATGAAGATTCCATTATGAGAGATATCCTGTTTCGCCTCAATCACCAGAACCCCAGTAAGTTTCCCTAAGTTATATGGAATAATCCTTTCGTACAGGCCAATGGTGCATTTTAAGTTTTCTGAGAAATACCTCTGGGTCTCATTGAAAGCAAGGACGTCGTCAGGAATCTGTGTTAAAGAGCTATTCCGTCTAGAGCCGTTCACGTGATAAAAGCTGAGCGACTGTTGAAGAGCGTAAGCCCCACCTGGAATGGGCATGGTGACTGGAGAAGTTGAAATATGTAGCTTCGAAATGAAGTAACTGTCGAGAAGAAAATGGTGCTTTCTCCACAAAAAAATTGGGTTTAAATACAGCGGCAGTGCCTACTAAAATGCGTCATAATCCTTCTGGACGAAATCGAAAACAAAAACATGCCTGTCAAACTAGCACAGATGATGATTCAGGCTAATGATTCATACCAGAATGGTCACGTTGTTATAACTAGGCTATGACGTGGTTGTTGATATTTTAAAATTATACTGACGTAGTTTCTTTTTTTAAATCCACCCACGCCACGAGAACCACAGGAAAGGAAATTAGTCCAGTCAGTCACACTATTTTGAAAAGAGAACTCACAATCCATCCCAATCCTTCCATCAGTCATTCCAATAAGGATGGACAAGTATACAATACTCTACAGATACTGACAGGTAAGGCATGCATTTGGAGTACACGACATAGAGAGTCGTTGGCAAATACGCAACAATTTTATCAAGTCGGAGAAAGACAGGGGATTAGTGAACTTATACAGAACGATAATGGTATTTTGATGGTACTACTTACTTTCACGAGCATTTTGATGACCATGAAGAACACGAGTACATGACAAAGCACACCTGAAGGACATTAGCTAAGCGTAAAGCACAGGGAAAGGAAAAATGTTCTTTTTTATCGTGTTCGGAATACAAACATGAAAGTATCCTCCTTTTGTACACTGTGAAAATCAATACTATCCATTTTCTATGTACTGCTCGCATACATATTCCAGAAATGATTTCGTCTCTCTTGATTTGACGTTTTTGTTAGAATTGAATGAGGTTCGTGTCGACATGTTGACTATTTTGTTTTTCGAGTGTCATGAAAAAAAGAGTTTTACTTTCTCCATGCATAAAAAAAACTTGTACGTATTATCTGTGTGTAAGATAACTAGAGGGATTGAGGGATACGTATATTCTTATTATTTCCCGACTAATATAAAATGGATCAATTTGTCAAGCTTGGCGTGACAAACTATTTTTCCGGGAAAATTATACACACCACAGCTTGAGAACATGGAACAAGGCCTTCTACTCGTATGGACGTAAGGTTTCAATGGATGTTTGAATGATATTTGAGTGTCTACTGGCGTGTTCGGTATGATGAATTACGAAGGAGAGAAGATTGCTCGATGTTGCATGCAATGATCGATACACTAAAATGCAGAGTTCTAGGTTTTACGATGATTGTAAAAAACAGAATGAAAAGATCGCGGTTTGAAGTTAATTAAGGGTTGTTTTAACTTGAAATGAGGTTTATTTCGAACTTGCGGATTTGTCCTTTTGTTGGAAACTTTTTTCCTATAAAAATTTTGCTATGCGATGCTAAAATAAATGTCGAATGTATACGTAGCCGACTTAACTTGAAAAGAGACAATTAAACGAAAGAATTGTGAGGGAAACTCACAAAAGTTTATTTTGGATAGCAATGGTTAAATATTCTTACAAATGTAGCAAATATTTTTACTTGTAGTTTAATTAATAATTTCATATATCATTGATATATGAAGGAATTACTGGAACTAGTTTAGTACAGTCAGGCATAGCACCACTTCAAACAAGTATTAAACTCTCCGTCTCCATGTCATCTTCATAATCCAATTCCTCATCTTCAATCTCTATCATAGGTGGACGAGGGGTGGGCGCGTTTACTGATGCATCTATCGTTGGGCAACTGTAGCAAGAGGAAGTTGCAAGGTGGGCAGGTGATGGTGGTTTGGATGTCTTCCGGTTAGCGTCCAAAATGTGATGACTAGAACAAGGTGATGGGACAGCGTGCGAGATTATTTCTGTAGTTTCCTTCACGTCACTAGTTTCATCCATGGAGAGGTTGTGAGTTGTTTCTTTTCCGTTGCCTAGCTTAGATATTCGTATATAATTACATGCATCATCTTCATCCTCAGACAAGTTCAGGGTGTAGCTTTCACTGCGGGTAAAGTCTATAGCTTCATTTTCTAAGATTTCCTTGCTAAATTCTTTTTCCTCTGCTGTGGTCGCCTTCTCGCTAACATCTTCACTATCTGACTCGTCTTCAGATAAATTGAGTCCAACATCCTGAAACGACCAAGAAGTATTTGGTTTACGAGGTGATGTTGGTGGTGATTTCGCAGTTTTCCTGGCTGTTAGGCAATGACACCGCGCCTTCATGGCGTCCTTGAAACTGTCATAAATTTCACGAGTTCCATCCAGGTAGTTTCGAACGAAACCTTTGGAAAGGAGGCTATCCACTTGAGTTTTGATTTCTGGATCCACCACGTCTCCAGGTTGAAATTTCTCATTTGTACTTTTCTTTACGTTAATTTCCGTCAAGATCTCTCTCGCTTGAGCATCCGTCATGAGGGATCGTCTAAAATAAACGTCCCATCGGTAGTAAAAGCAGTAGTGATCGTGGTGAGAAGAATCTTCAGAGATGGTTACTGTAGATGTTGAGGATGATGATGGAACTTGGTTGTCTGGAGAGGTTCCCGGTTGATTGTTTACGGTGGACGATATAACGTTTGAGCCATTGTTACAGAGTTCCCTTAAATATATTAAGGAAAAATACTTAATTTTTACTACATGTCGCGATTACTCTTTATGCATGCATATTTTCCCTCAAAAACAATCCAAATATGGGAATACCTACCTATCAGTTGTTTCTCTCTCTATTACGTCCTGGAGCAAATTATCCCTTGAAGAGTCATCCTCCTTGGGACTATGTGCAGTACGGGTAGAAGGTTCCTCAGTTCTAACGCTGGAAGAAATTGAAGCATCAGGCTGGTCGTTAGTTTCCATCAGACACTCCATAGAAAGGGTGTCCAACCACTGTATTTGAGTTTCGGAGTTGTTGCTGAAGCCAGTTTCAGTGTACGTTTGATCTGTCTCATTGTCAGTTTCGACTTTAGTTTCAGTTGGGGGGTCATCCGAGGGAGGATTTGGCATGGGCTTCGGCTTTGACTTCGTTTGCTGACGTGGCATGTTGATTTACCGAGAAACTTGAAATCTTCAGTGCCTACTGTTTTGTGATGCAATGTTTTTGCCTAGAATTAAGCAAATATTTTAATTAATATTTGATATAAAAGGGTGTAAGTACAATATTCAGAAGAAATAAGCAAAAATTCTGGACTCTACGAACCTTACCGTTCCCGACTTTCGCTGACTTTAGGGATCGTGTTGTATTGAAAAGGTGCAACTTCGTTGGAAATTGTGTTAGTGAAAAGTAAGGAGCAAATTTTCCTGATCGACAATTTTCGTCGGAGCTCAGCCAAGAATGAAATTCTGCCTGGACTTCAGTTTAAAAGAAAACTTTTCGAGACAAAGAAAGCCATTTTAAGTCGTGTATTTTGTTCTACTTCCGGTCTTCACATTCATTTCTAGAGAAATGCATATTTGCATTTTCTTACATTAGTTCATGTTCATGACAAAGTTGAGTGTTTATTATTAGCTTTGATGTAAACTTTGCACAGCTCGGCTCTGAAGCTTATGCATGTTTGTATTTTGAAATTCAAAGAGAACTGAAAATCACAGCTACGTTTGCATAAATTACCAAAATGTAATGCATGGAGAAATTATGCAAGTTTTTCATGACTCCTGCATTGAATACATGTGCAATTTTAAACCAAACTGTGTTATCGACTGACCTTCGTGTGTGACCATATTACCATTGTTTTATTGTTTTCAATATTTCAATATTTCAATACACATCTAATCTAAATACATTTTACATTATTTTACCAACTAGTTCAAAGATTACATGACTAACAAAACCAAAGAGATGAAAGAGTTTACACTCCTATTCAAACTGAAAATTTAAATTCCGTTTTTGGACAGTTTGTCGCAAGCTGGATGAGATAGGAAAAACCCATAGTAAAAT
>JAHZNA010003971.1:0-12316 GCA_027743935.1 Sinodicranocentrus sp. ZH6 | reverse complement strand
AAAGCAACCTAAAAAAGCCGAAAATGACAGATATATCAAAACAAAGATTGTTTTCCGCGTTTTCGCATTTTTAGGATTTGTGCAAAAACACGTATTCATTGTCGTTCATACCGTCACGTCCATTAGATTACAATATGGTTAGTCATATTTTTCATTTTTCTCTAGTTTTCATAAGCCATGACTAAAATGGAGCAGCAGGAATCCAATCATAAATAGAATTTATGGATACGCGTACTAAACGCAATGAGCGGAAAAAACTGGCACATTGCGTAACTCTTCTAACCAACCGAAAAAACTCTTTTAATCTTCCAGCAGAAGGAAGAACATGCAAAAAAAGTCTACAAGTAAAAAAAGACTTACAGAGTCACGCACCAATTAAGTAAATGGATCGTATTCTTTGTAAAATTCGGAATTTGGCAAGGATTATTTGCTCTAAGGATCTGAAATCTATATGTGAAATTCCGTACCACCACCATGAAAGAAAAAAATGCAATCTTGTTAAGTACAAAAACGAATGCAGAGCTAAATGATATTCCTAAGGATTTAGCTAGACTTGTATGAACAAAAAGTGCAATTCGTAGAGTTTTGTAGTGAAGCAAGGTATATTTGCTCAACTAGGTAGAAAAATTGAGCTGCTCTTTCTCGCCCAGATTTTGAATCCCCTTTTCCTCGAATGATTATAAACCAGAGGGAGATTTTTTATTCATACGATAATGCTAGATAGGGGTATTCAAGTGAGGAAATATTTGTTGTATACTTTTTCATATGTATTTTTGCACAATACCGATGATATATTCTTAAAATGAAAATTTCCCCCCTTCAATGCTCTCCCCTTTGATCCGAGAAAGGAGTAAAAATTTGGAATATTTGTGGTTCCATATTCTTCTCCTTTGCTCCCTCCTTTTAGCTTTGATCTTGGTGGTGTGGTGGTCCCTGATGATGTGTCTTCACCGAGACGTGATGATAACCGTATGCATGCATATTATAAGTGTACGTGCTTGAATGATGATTTGATAGTGATGAATAATGCTGGGGAGGATGAAGTGGCTCACCAATTGTGATTAAAATTTGTGGGGTGTGATTTGGTGATAAAAATTGTTGACATTGGGTACATGCTCGAATGCAAACTGAAGTTACAGCTGTCTCATTAAATTTCAAGTAAAGCGAGTTTTAATCGAGTTGCTATTCAAGCTTATAATCAAATGAGTGAGATGAAGAGACGGATATTACGAGCCACTTGTTTGCAAAAGAGAAGAAAAAATAAGGTGGCTTGGGCATATGGATAATTGTATTGTGGTGGGGAAAAAATTAGTTTGATATTATTCATGGTTGAAATGATGCATGTTGATGTTGTTGACTTAATTCGTGGTTCATCGATCATCACAAAAATCGAAAGTAATCAGTCAACTCACTAGGGCTTTAGGAAATTGGAAATCTGTCAGTGGAAAATTATCGTTACTTTGGCTTCAAAGAGAATAAAAATTGTGGCGTCAGTGGGGATGAAAGAAGGAAAAGTATTCGTACACTCGTTCTCTGCTCATTTCGGCTATGTCGTGAATAATCCGCTACAGTGTCCATCATTCCAGTTATGGCATGTCCCTTGGGTATTTTTGTGAAACAGTATGTCTTCTTTATTGTCCTTCATGTGGAAATATACCTTTCAAGTGGAATGGGCAAAAAAGGAGAAAAAGCAATATTATTCAGTGCACATGAATTAATTGGTCTGAAGAATGTTCAAGAAATCCTCAAAAGTTGCAGTTATACTGCTGGGTTGAGTTGGTTGAGCCTAGAATAGAAATTGTTAAATTTTAAACGTCCAAAATTTCATATTTTGGAAGATCACGTCCTTTGTTTGATTTGGTACATATTACACATATTAAGGTGCCGCTATATTTTGTAGTAGTATTAATAAAAAAGGACCAACTAAAAGATGATCCAAAATTTCAAAGATGAATACAATACGCATCCAAAGGTCAATAATAAATTCATGATGATTAACCTATATCTAAATTCTTCTAACATAACTGTTATTACCAACAAGCAAGTACAAGTGATTCAGGTCAGGATGTCAACTACTCTGGTGCAATGTCATTTTCATAACGCAGTTGACAAATAATGCACACTTAGCAGCCTCAATGATGATGATGCTTTTCCTCAGAAAATAAAACTTTTTGTCTTCTTTCCACTCACAAGTTTACAATCCACTTGACATCCTCAACTATTCAGAGAGGAATTCATTCCCTTTAATAAATCCAACTTGTACCCTCTCACCAGCAAAATAGATGATGAAAGTCAAGCAGAAGTGTTTTTTTAACGATTGAGCATCCCATCCTCTCGTCCACAAGTAATGGATCCTAGTCACAATAAAAAGGACGACATGCAGAGTGGGAAACGACTATTTATATCGATTCCTCTCCAGCATTCTCCACCACGTTATCCACGCTTTTCCGAGTAGTTCATTAAAGAGCAAGAATCAAGCTCTAATAGTGAGTAATGACATGCCTTGATTATGCATGCATAGCAAACTCATAGTTTTTTTTAAAAAAATGCATATCCTATCGCATTCCATCCAGGCAAGGGGTACATTCAATAGTGTTGAACCGTGAATGAAAAATCGAGTAGAACCGTGCATGTCGGTGAAGAGGACATGGGAAAATCTTTAATTTCCCAAAGCGGATCGAATTTGCCTTGTATGAAAAGTAAATTCAATCTTGAACACGAAATTACCTATCGTCCTCCCCTCATTTCATTATTATCCATGAAAAAATGGAGTATTGACAAGTAAAAATAAAGCAATCCACTTGGTAAATCAATGCTGGAGAGAGCTCATCCCTTGAAATATGGGATATATCACATAAAATACATATCTTTTCGAACAAAAAATATTATTAAAAGATAACAACCACACGACGAGTTGTTTATGTGACTAGTGGACATTGATTCGAGATAATTTTTTCCGTAGAGTTATCCAGCACGAATGCGCCTTTGAAAAAATCCCTAAGGATATATATATGACGATGATAATAAAATGTGTACAGTGACTAGTGACCGTCGTGGATATTGTGAACTTGGCGATGTGATCAGATCACTAGACAGACTTCCCTCCTTCGACACTCTTTTACTTTATTACTTTTTTTCTGCGGGTGTACTAGATATTTTCTTGTATAGTCACAATATCCCCTCTTGTTTGGAGGAGGTGGCTCATCATTTTGAATGGTATCTAATATTAAGAAAGTTGACGTTGATACTGGCACGCATAGGGTTGTTCCTTGAGTTGAGGGTAAAGTGGCTCTCACAGTGGTCTCCAGTGACTGGGTGAGTAGAACGATGGAGGAAGGGAAAATAGCATAAAAGTTATACATTATTAGATTGGAACATTTCCAGACGCTGAGAAAGACAAGATTGACTGGTGGTGAGAGACATGATCGAGTCATCATCTATACATCTCGCAGAAAACGTGCGTGAGGACTTGCAATCTCAAATTCACTTTTGCTATATATATGTGTGCTATGCATATTCATAGAAAATCGACCTAACTTGATCTCCTCATCTTGATCCATGGGTAAAGAGTTGCAAAGCGAAAATCCAAATTTGAAGTGCGGGCACGCGGAATCATGCAGAGTTGGTAATCTAGAGGAAATGATGAGAAACGTGGAAGTTGGTAAAATCAAAAATAAAGAATGGATCCGGAGGATACTCGTGTGGGCTTATAGGTATGCATGAATCATGATGATATTTGAATTGTGATGAAACTTGTGAGTGACTGTTTTTTGATTGTCATACAATGTCTAGCTTTCTAGGATATTTGTTGAACGAGGATGGATGTTAAGTATATTCCAAGGGAAAATCAAGGCTAAAGTGAATTCAACAATTTCATCAAGAAATCATGGTATGCGTGTGTGTGTGTGTTCGAGGTACTGGAGAAAATAACATTATTGACAGATCTGCCTATCATCGCATTTCAAATGCTACTTGGCAAGTTCTCAGGAATGATATGGTTAGCTTGTCTGCTCGAAATTGCATGAGATGCAATCATACCCATGCCTCGTCGAGTTTTACATGGCTAATCAAGATCAAAGTGGAAACTCTTGGGCTCGTATATTTTTATTTTTCTCGGTAAATATTTCCTTACATATCTGTGCATATATATATAAAACCTACATCAATGACCCTTTTGCCCCTCTTCCTATTCTGCATTTAGAGGAATCTTTTCGTGGGTCACGCAATGCAAATCCCTGTCCAAATCTTTGTAATGCGTTTCGTGTATCTCTCATCTCTGTATCATCATCCTTTAACGACAGCTTTCCTCTCTTTTAGATTCCCATCCAAAAAGTTGAGAATAAAGAGGGAAAAAAGTGGACAGAGTCGTCTTCTCTGATGCGAGCCCAAATTTGCTTATGTAGCCAAAGAGGATTGTTGAATTCAATTATCCGCATTTTCCAGATTGGCTCGCTTCCTCTGTCAGAATATAGTTTTTTTTCTCTAGGTTCTCACACACTGTTGATCAGTACTAGACGTGTTTTTCCTCTGTCATCTCTTCCTTTTTTCATTCATTTCTTTGCCTGCCTGGCCTTCGGCTGTTCATGCATGACTTTCCATGCTTGTCCATATGTCTCTCCCCTTTTATTCCTCCAAGTCATTGCAGCGATGCAAGCAATGCAATAATACTTAAATCAGCCTTGTATGTCTCTCCCTTTCTTTCGAATATATACACACACATCTAGTCTGTCACACTCGAGAGAGGTGGATCTTCTATCTGTGAGTCATGCCATGTACACAAAAGCAACAAGAAAAAATGTTGGTGTATGTGTTCACCTTTTGGAAATAATCTCTTTTTTTCTCCAAAGGGACCATTCTGGCAGATTGAGGTATTCACGTGTTATGCGTACATGAAGGAGGAAATGTTCGAAAATAACATTTTACCTGGAGGAGCTTTGCTTTAGGGAATTGTGTGTATAGGGTTGATATTTTATTAGGGGGCACTCTCCACTACGAAGAGTCATTATCTGTGGGACATAAACAGCCAAGTAGTCAAATGAAATGGTAAAAGGGAAAAGGAAAATAATGCACTCGGCTTACTGCCATTATTCCGCTTTTTTCTTCTTTAGAGTTTGCTTGTTAGGCAGTTTTTTTTGGTCTTCTTGGATTTGGAAATAGTGAATGAATGGATATCATTGGTATGGTATGCAACCCCTGTTTTTCGAGGGAGACCCTAAGGGTGATTTATTATTCTAATTGGAGCAGCAGGAGAGGAGTATGGAAGAGAGGTAAAATTTATTTGTATTATATCCTATTAGTTCCGATCGTTACCCAGGTGGGTCATTCTTTCAATTATTATGAGTTACAATGACAGATCATTCCGGATATACAGGCTAGACTATGAACGACTCTATAAAAGGTGGTCTTCCTCTAGGAAATTTGGCAACGCTATAGGATCATATTGCGTATTCCTTATGCGTACTAGCAATTTTCTGAGAAAAAGTGGAAGTTGTACATGCAAATCGTCGTAAAAAATAGCTCCCATAATTGCACACTGTCAAAGAATCTAAAACAAATTGTTCCTGTCCATCCGTGCATGTCCGGAAAATGAGGAAAGGAAGAGAGAACATTGGAACGGGGAAAGGTAGACAGGAGCACGTGAGCGATATCATCGACCAGAAGAGACCAACGGCGTAATATGTTGACTGAAGACTACTTTTCCCCTCTTCCCCCCAAGTTGTGGTCAGAGGGTGAAGCTGTACTGTTTTGCTCACTCTTGTGTAAGTTGATTTGAGCAAGAGGTTGAGTTCCAGTAGATGTGTCTTATTTACTCAAGCCTTGTGTGTATTTGTTTCCACACGGCTTTGGGATAAGAGAGCAATTCTATTTTCCGTATTATATTATTGCCGCAAGGTTTGTTGGCGAGAACATCATATCTCTTGAAATCACATTGCATCATGTGGTATATCCCTTAGCTCTTCTCATTGTCTTGTTTCCCTTGTATACCCTATTTACTTGTTCATCAAGATGAACATCGTCAAAGAAATCAAGAGATTGGATCAAAACTTTACTTTCCCCTCGCTTCCTCCTTGAGTTTCCCTTGATGCTTCACATCTCATTCTTCAGTTTACATGGGAGGGAGAGAGAAAATAAGGAAAAACGAAAAACTGAGGATGAGCAGAGTGAGCTGGGTATGTCTTGTAGGTAAACGGGAGGAACATGATTGTTAGTGACGTGTTGCGTCAGATCTCGTTCTGACTTCCGGCGAGTAATATGCAATGTTGCTTTTTCAACCAATTTTCTCTCATGTAATAATTCCTGACTAGTTTATTGTTTACTTTTGTGCACGCCATTATGGAGGAAATTGAGAAAATGAAAATCCTCCATTGATTGCATAACTTTAGTCATCGTTAGAGTACTCAAAACTTGGTGGTTTTACTTTTAACCTGTGTACAAAATGCATTGAAAAAATAATCCAATAATAAAGTTGTAATCACTTCCGTTTCTCAACAAACTTCAAATATGACTTTACTCTGTTTTAAGATTCCAATCAAAAACTTTCAACAAAGTATTAAAAGCTTATTAATGACATTAGGAAGCAGGTGGAATCCATTATTCGTAATACATAGTCAATATCACACAAAGTTAAATCTTAGTTAATTCTACTTATTAATCCAATTACTTTTAACTATAAACAGAAACTTAATCACTATTTAAAAATCCCTAATCATCCTTAACTCAATCAGGGATACTCAGCATATAGCCTGGCTTCAGTGTCACTGATGACAGCTTTTATTTTTAGAGTCAGGCTTGGTCTACACTTTGTTATTCGATTCTTGCTTTGCCCGAGCAGACGCGTTTCTTACAGATCCAAAAGACGGCATGAGTTTTACAGCTGGAGGTGGAAGTTGACGAGATGATCGTTCTTTAGAAGATTTCCGAGAATGACGATTGGGATGATGGTGAGAATGAGTGGAATTAGTGGAATGAATAGACGCACGAGATTGTCTTCTTGTAGAATGAGTCATTACGGTGTTATAGGATACCACAGAGTGTCTCGAATGTACATCCATCATCTCCTCCATACGTACCAAACCGATGAATTCAATCACTATGTAAATTCCAACGCCTGGATACCCAATGAAAACTATAACTGCAGGGATTATCTTGCCCAAGTTTTCATGGGACGCGACTAGACCAAAAATTAAAAACCCAAACCAGGAAAGACAAGACAAGCTCATTATGACTATCCAGACAATACAGAATAGTCGATGTTTCTTAAATGTGGAAAGGGAAAGAGAATTTTAAATACTTATGATATCATGTTTTTTTTTTTTTTCATTTTTAAAACGAAGGATGATGGTTGATGAATTTAGTTAACATTCTTACATTTATGCTAGCCAAGGTTAGAAGCATTGTAGCTCCTCCAAAAATGATCGTGTTCACAATAAATAGACAAGCAAATGTGATGGTATATGTTGAGTTAGTTAATTCTGTAAAAAACAAGTGATAGTTATGTTATGGGGTAGTTTGAAAAATTTGTTAATAGTGCCAACAGTTTTTAAGTCCAGTTGTGTACTTTTAACGTTCAAGTCGTACGCAAGCCAGCCGGCACAGCCTAGCCCTATGACACTCGACACCTTTAAATTATGAAGTTATTTTTATTATTAGATGGTTATTATTTATTTATTTTCATCATGCCCAAGGTTTATGAACAGAGAAAAATTTTCACAGCTTATTTCTTACAAGCGTAACCCAAATGTAAACTTGAATTGCTTCATCTACCGGTTTCCCAAAAACCACGTAAGAGTGTTGATAACTTTGGGTTGTTCTTCCGTGGTGGGAATCATGCTCATGTTCGTGGTGAGGTGGACCGGTTCGAAGCATTTGATCGAGAAGTGGATAGGCCTTTGAAACCTTTTCTCCACATAGCCATGCAAATTCGTGAAACTCAGGGGGCAGAATGAGTTAAAGTATGGAGTCCTGTTTCTTAATTATATCAGAGACTATTGATCACTATTGCTCCAATGAGATTATAATTTTAAGCAGTGGGCTTATGAAAAAACAAAAATCCATGCATGGAAAAAAATTATTGTATCGGATCAAAAAATTACTTGATCCACTCGTTATCCGTGACAACTGAACAGAAAAAAAAAGATGAGTGAGAAGAATGCAAGTCAAGTGTCAACAAAGGCATCAGTCATGAGTTAGAAGGGTAGATTAGATTCTTCATGAATGTATATTTTGTTTGCAACAATTTAACTACACATTTGTATCTCAATAAATATAACTTTCCATCAACTGTCTTACCACACCTATCGATAATAATGAATTTTATTAATCAAAATTTAAATGTATCGGTGTTTCAATCCTCCTATTTTCACGTAGCATAACCTCAAGGTCAGCTGGTGCACGGGTGTTTGTCTTTATCCATTGTAAAAAATTGTGAACAATAAAAGTCCCATACACTTGGTAAGAAATAAGGAAGGCAGCGCCGAGACAACAGTTTGACCAGAATTTGATGTCTTTGTAAAGGCTGAAGGCTTGCATTGTTTCCAAAGCCAATTCAGAAATGACAAATGTCATTGAGATGAAAACCCAGATGATGCATAGTAAACGTCTTTTCTGCAAAAAAAACGACAATTTGAACCGGTTTTTGACCGAATGATAAAAAAGGGTTGTAAATTGGCACCTTGAGTACTCCCACAACAAGTAGCACACTTGCAATCAAACGGACTATGGAAATGGTAATAAACGCGATCTCACAAAGTATTTTCAGATCCCTTTCTTCCAGAGCTGAAAAAATAATTAAAAATATTGTGTGGCTTATAAAAAGTATGTCTTTGGGGTAACTAAACAAGTTCGGTTATGCATCACTTTTCCAATTGTTATACGGTCTTCCTTTTTCCGGAACATATTCCCATCTTGAGGGCTGTGATGTATCCACAGTTTTAACTTGAACCATTTTGTCTATTTGAGATTTTTGAAGTTGTATCGTGCCCGTCAGTTTGGCAAGGTCGACAGAAGATACGACAAGGATAATTAGGCATATCGCCTAAAAACGAAGCTAGTCACAGAAGTCCCATTTGTCGTAAAAATGATTTGTGATGAAAATGCAGAGAAACTAACCAAATCTATGATGGGGAAAATCTTGAATTCAGACTTTGCCTGGCAAAGACAGCAAACCCCCGGAGATAATTCAGTTACAGGTTGGGAACGTTTTCGATTGGCTGGTGTTTGCCTTGGGCCATTTTGCCTACCCGATAGAGCAGACATAGGATTAAGCGGGAGGAAATCGGAATCCGGAATCATTTTTAGTTTACGAATCTTGGAATTTATTTAGTAATGTTGAGAAATGATGAGAAAGCGAGTTTGTTCGTAGTCTTCCATTCCAGCGTTAAGAGTCCCTTACATTGCACGAGACTAAACTATGCTACACTGCTACGGTAATGAATTTGAACATAATGTATTCATCTAATTTGGATAATTAACTGTTGCCACGAGTTAAAATATAAGTTTTTCCGTTTATGAGCCAGTGCGAAGAAGTAGGAGTGGCCCTTTTTTAAATGGAGTCCTGTAATTCTGACGATGGTCTTGTTGTAGATGAACTAGGGTGAAAGAAAGAAAGATTACTAATAATGATTCATCTGTATGTGTATAGCGTAGTTTGCTTTCTACACGGAAAATTTTCTTTTTGACAAGCCTTCATTTAGTTCTAATCTTGACGTTATTTACGCTCATAATTTTGTAATGTATAATCAGTTCATATGTTTGCCATTCAGTCATTTCTATATCCATTTCGTATCTAATTTAAAACATCAATAATATACGCTACTTAAATGTTATACGGACGCCAAAGCCATTCTATAAACTGAGAATATGATAATGTCAATTAAATTTTTCTTTCGTTTCACTCAACGTCAGCACTTATATTTCTAGCATTTCGGTAATTGCTCCACTTAATAGATATATGAATTATAAGGCAATCACATTTTGGTTACTTTTAATATACAATTATACAATATAAGGTGCAATAGTATGATTGTCCGTTAATTTCATCCTACAAAACCATTGTCAAAATTTAAAAAAAGAACTTTTGAAATGAGCGGATAAACTGAATGAAATAAATTATAATAAACTTAAGTGAGTTACGTTCCTTTATCCGTTTTTAATAGGATTGCACCAACTGGCTATTTTAGTTAAGATATGTTTTATGACAGCCATGCGAATGCTCTTTAAAAATAATCTCAAGATATCCTCAACCTAGTATTTGTACAATACCTGGCTTGTAATCAAACCACATTAAGTAGTTCAACAAAGTGAGAATCATATGCACTCCTATTATTCTCAATTTCTACCCTTTTTATCCCTAGGCTTTTTCAGAAGTTTAAGGAAGCCCACATATTTCCAGTTTCACTTAAAACCCTAAGCTTAAAGTTGAGATATCCTGTTTAAGGGTCATTACAGGTATTTGTTTGCTAAGCCAGCTTCACCAGAAAAAACTCTCTACTCGAAAGAGAAGGAGGCAGCTGAGAAAGATTGTTTTGTATTGTTATGACCTTCCCTTGCGCGTTTCCCCAAAACCACTTTTGTCTCCTTTACAGTCCTCTCCTTCATTGTATTCTCTTCTCGTATAAAAAAGCTCTTGAGACAAGAGACTTTAAAAGGATGCAGAGAAGAAGAAAAAAGTATTTCAATTTCATTCTTATATACAACAAGTATGTGGCCACGAAGAACATACATTTTGGCATTAAGATCCTTTGTGGCATGTCTGAGGAAAGAATTGGTAAGAGCCATTTGCAGCTAAATTATGTTATTCTGGGAATGTCTTGTACACGGATTTGTGAACTAAAAATTGTAGAATTACCTGAAGTTGAAAGCCTTTAATGTCTTATTTCACTAGACTTTGGTCTGCTGATCTCGAAAAGAACGATTTCTGGTCTCTCTGGTCTCCCAGCCTAACCTAAAATCTGTCTGGACGGAGGAGAGACTTCAGGATAAAGTAATATTGTAAGAGTGTAACGTGCGTTTATGTACTTTCCGTTTTTCACGTTAGGTAACGTTGAACCTTTAATTTTTTTATGTACTGGCTACTTCCACATTCTTGGTTATGGCTTTATCAACTCAAGGAAAGGGAGACTGAAGGAGAAGCAAAACATGTCCTGTATTTTACTGTTGTGTATTATAAAGAGGTCACAACAACACTCCCAATTTGAGGTACGACATTGGTTCAGAGTTCATGGCGAAAATACATAATTCATAGCTGTTGGGACATTGTTTTTGATAAAATAATGGTTGAGTTGCGAAAAAAATATCGGAAGCTGTATGTGGTCATATAGACGTACAGTCATAAAACCTGAGGTTGAGAGAGTCACCAAAGTCAATAAAAGTGGCTGGAAATAAAGTTGTAAATCCTTTCTTTTCGACGGGAATTTATGAGGGAAATGGTTGAGTTTCTTTCTCCATGAAGGATTCACCTCATGTTGTGCTGTATACAAATGGATAATATATTCTGGAGATTTTTTTGCCTTTTAAACAATCATATCATTTCTGGAAAAGCGTCGTTTGTGGGGTGAAGTGAAATTCTTATGGAGAGAGATTTTCTGTAAATGATTTTTTTACTAAATATTAGTAGTCCAGTAAGGATGATGGTGAGTAAAATCTAGAAAAGAATTTGAGGAGATACCAATATGTTGTTAGAATTCTTCTCTTGTTGCATGCCTCATACTTGATGAACATTTTCTCATCAATGTCCTCCCTGAGATTCATCCTTGTGAGGAGTCATTTTGGCTAATCTTATGAAAATTATCAGAGAGCCACTTCATGAGTTGAAAACATTCCTTAGATTATTTATATAATGGGCGAAAGGGACAACTCATAGCTGGATGTTCGTGGCTCTCATTTACTTTTCAGATTAAAGGATATAATGGAACATAACGTTGTGTGTGCATTTTTTTATATTGTGGATCATGACTTTGTAACTTGATTGCGTTAACCTGTTCAGCTACTTACGTAATTATATACTTATACAAAGTACAACTTTGTTGAAGTGAATGAAAACCTTGACACTTATTGCTCATTTTCTCTCGAAATTATGTACATTGTAGACATTAAAGGAAAAATAAACATTTGGGGATGACAAGCTAAGAGATTTTTAAACAGGATCTTTTATCACGGTAATTTTATCACATTTTTAAGTATTTAATAAACATGCTTAAAAATCCTAACACCACAGTTTTCAAATGTCAGGTTAAAAGTTACACATGCAAAGGTACATAAATTGAAGCACACGAATTTTGCACTTGACACGTGGTATGTACAGGCGATTCTAATTATT
>JAHZNA010003970.1:0-16312 GCA_027743935.1 Sinodicranocentrus sp. ZH6 | reverse complement strand
AAGAAAAACCATGCAGTATTGTTATTTATTTTGGTACATTTGCACTTTCATGATTTGCTTTCCCGCAGATAAGTGTTTACTCCAAATTACAAAGGTTTTAATGCAATCGTGTGATAAAGGGGGCTCAATACTTACTTAGATATCCAGAATAGGTATACCTACATAATTTTACCACTTCATAATGTACACACATGAAGCGCATAGCCTAAACTCCCGTTTTTGCTGGCAAATTCAAGGAGATGTTGTGTTATCAGTTTCGAGATAACTGACGTATACTCTTCCAGCCAGCGTTGATTCAAATTAGAGTAATCGAGGGGATCGGCGTCGGTCCCGAATGGCATCATAATGATACATTATTATATTATGTATCATTCCCCCTAACTTATCGTGAAATCATATTAATATCATGTATTCTATACACTTCTCACCTCCTTTAACATTACTAATCCACGGATGATGTAAGTCCTTATCTATTCGCTACCCATGAAATGTTGGAATATATGACCTATCCAAAATGACATTGGCAAATGGCAATCGCTTTGTCAAATGACTTAATATGCTCAAACCGTTTTATGATATACATTTGACAAGTCAAAGCACGGACAGTTTTTCCCCATATTTGCAAAATCACAAAAATAATA
The DNA here is from genome assembly GCA_027743935.1 of Sinodicranocentrus sp. ZH6. NCBI lineage: Eukaryota > Metazoa > Arthropoda > Collembola > Entomobryomorpha > Entomobryidae > Sinodicranocentrus > Sinodicranocentrus sp. ZH6. Next base: position 15,671 of record JAHZNA010003970.1, on the reverse strand, counting down.
AATCAATAGATTCAGTTGGATTTGTTATATCATATCATTTCAGGTGGCAAAACAATACTATTCTTGAAACATTGAAATATAGTATACATTTTAAAACTATCAAGCTGCGCCGTTAAAACCGAAATATTAAGCGTAGAGTGTAAACTAAAACACCTTGAGTAGTTATGGTCTTAACATCATCGAATCGAAGAATAGCTATTACTCATAGTTTACTAAAATGAGTATGAGTGTAGGTGGTGTACTTGCCCTGTTGGGTATAATGACTTTTATCATCCTTATGAAAGTTATGGTAAGCTAATTAAGCACTTCTTCTTCGGTCAGGATGTTCTTACTTATTTAAAACGTGAAAGTTCTAAAAACTACAATTCTTTTATAGATCTGCAGTTGCTTTATGCGCCGTCAGCAATGTCAACCACGAAGGGGGGAAGATTCCCAGCCCATCCTAGAAGAGGATGAAGTTGTTAGTCGCCTATATGGTAAATATAAATATAAAATTTTAAACTAGGTGCACGTTCATAACAAAAGTCTTAGTGCAATACAATAGAAATACGTCAATAATACAAATAATTAGAATAGTACAAGAATACGATTTATTCCCCAGAGATACATCAAACAAGAATGCGAGCCCGAAGAACTCGAGAACCACCTCCGACGTTTGAGGATGCTCTGAGACATTCTCGACCAGTGTCATACATTGATCTGGAAGAACCTCCACCAACATACGACGAATATCTCAACTCAAATTCTAAAGATAATTATTTAGATTACACGCCTTCCGTAAATCCCACAGATACTATCATAGCCATGGAAGTAGTTAGTATAACAAGTAGTTTTTCAGTTGAATCTAGTGCATAGAAAATAATCTAAATTGTTTGAAGGTCAAAGGGTACGTTCTCTAAAAGTTATACAAACAAACGACTGATCATATTATTATATCATATGACTAACGAGGTTGTAAGTGTGAGTAGTTAGTTTAAAATTAGTTATTAACACTTAAGTATTAATTTCTTCGATAGATAACTAACCTAGCGTAAGGTTGATGCTTTCTTATTGAATAAATGTTTTTTGATATTTCGTGCTAAATTTATTTTCAAACTCTTAATCGTGTCATCGATGCTAACATTACCGGATCTGTAAAAAAAATCCAATATTAATAGTGCAGGTGGGAGTAGCTGCTAATGATCACACGACTAGAAAACTTTTCAAGATGTTTTTTTATATATATTAAACATCGCATATTTTAGGATAAATTCAGTAAAGTTTTTTCGCATATAATCAACCACGAAGACATAGTAAAGTAGCTTAATGCCTAATTGCAGCGAATCACATGCGTTGCAGTATTATTTACCATATCTTCTTGCATGAGTCACAGTCATTAATTATGGACTGATTATTCACAAACACGGTGCTATCTCTCAAAGATATTTTCAGCTAAAACATGAACTTAATTTTACTTTGTTTCAGAGTCACCAAAATCATTTAAAAGTCATTCCTACCTACCAATGATTTATTATCTTCTCATTGTAGTCATAATAGTGTACGAAACAAATAATAAATCAAGAATTGTGATTCAAGAGTGCATTTCTGACTGAAAGGTAAGCTTCGCGATAATTCGAGACATCATAATTACAACAGCTATGTTACAGCGTCTATTGTTGGCAATGTTGCGTGCGCTTAGACATTATAACTTTAGAATTAGTTTAGACCAGACATTTAGAACAGAGAAAGAAATGAAATAGAGCTACTATTACTGTGCCGCAGCCATAAAAACCCAGTTATATCGTTATTATTCTATTTCGTCTATACATTATACTTGGAAATCATGGAAGGAACTCATTTGCATTCCAGAAGTGAGTTTGACTAGCAAACTAGATAGATTCAGATGAAACGTTACGTCAAACGTCAAGAAGTCATAAGACAAAAATAATATTCTTGGTAGGTTGTTGATTTAGTTTGTGAATAAAGATTTTCCTCTCATCATAATCAAAATTTGTTTGGCTAGGACTAGTTTACCGGAGAGACAACAAATGTTTGAAAATATCTAGAGATCATTACAACTACACGGAAGGAGCTTAAATGAAACCGGTGCTGAAAGTTTATTCACATTTTTACAAACGTAAGGTAAGGCTCAACATTTATTTCAGATTTAGCTGCCGCATACCGTTAATTAATTCAGTAAGCTTTGACTATACGCACTTTTGGTGTTACGAGAAACTTAGGATTAGGACGTGGAACTCATAATTGTATTTCGTATTCAGGCCTTGAAATTGAAATCGGGCAACATTTTCGAGTTTCGTGTATATACTTACACTTCTACAGCAGAAATGTCTCAAATGTTGTAAGGAATTATCACAATATTTCTAGAAGAAAAGTTTGAAAACGACGAATAATTTTCTATTGATGTTTGTCATCAAGGATAATTGTGTTTTTTACATCTACTTGTGTACTGTTCTACAAGAAAGAAGTAGCTAAATGCACAATTAATTGTGATTTGGTATGTTCGACTGTTACAGATATATAATCGAGCAATCGTCAAACTTAGGACTTACTCATTGTTAGTTCCGACTCTTCCCAGCATTATTTTAATCTTTAAGAGTCAATTTTACAACTTTTACAATTTTATTTCATGGATTGGCTCACATACATCTATATACCATTTTAGAATAAAAATGAACGATTGTTTCTGTTCAACATTTTTATAATCAGTTTATTCATTATGAATAGTCTAGGATAAATAATGACGTTTTGGAGTACCATCTAGAATTTTGAAGACATGAACATATCCAGTAAATTTGTTGCGTTTTTATTAAAAATTCATGCGTTGTGATTCTAAGATTTTTGTGCATTTCGGACAAAGGTTTTAGATGGACAACATTTCCATTGTCTTGTAATCGTGCATCGTGCAGACTGGATAGAATAAAAAACTAATAAAAAATCGCATATAGCATAGAACTGAAGTATTTCTTTCCAGTTAGCATAGAGTATGAAAGTTCAAGTTCTACACAGGCAATGAAGAAATTATATGGGTAGTTACTGTAATATAGTGTAAAAAGTTGTAGTTGAAACTTCATTCGCAACACTGCATTAGCAATGCATAGTAAAGTTTGTTTGTGAATTGTTGAGCTCATGTAACGATTGTATATAACACTTGCAGTATATCCATGAAGTCATGAAATACTCAAGCGTCTTGCAAACAAGATGATCATTGAACATATCCTTATAATTTCATTCCAGTTTGTTGGGTATACAAGTACAAACATAAATCCACTTCATCCAATTCACTACGTTTTGTGCTTTACTATGTTCTCTCTACAGTTAACAAAATTGTGGAATATAAAGAATATATAATTGTAAGTCTATGCTATAACTATTCATAACGTGGGATTACAATTTTATTCAGTCATCTTTCATTATTTATCTGCATCTTATGAATGAGGATTGAGAAGTTACTTAAAATTTACTTATGTGTATACAAAGTGTACATTGTACTAGTTATATGCTTATGTATACTTTACTTTGCTGTCCAGGCCATTATATAATTTTCCAATAAAAAATGTATGTCTAAAAAGGAACTTACACATTTTGACTTATAAAACAGCTTTGATGTTGATAATATATTCCACATTATCCAATTTATACTCGTTTAATCTCCAAAACACAACCATAAAACCACAAATGCACAAGTCAAAACCTCAATCTCAAAACATAGCTGCAATTTGAAGATAAAATATACATTCTGTATCAGGAACTGTATGTTGTTTTTCATTCCATTTTAGAGCTGCGATTAGGCTAGGGCTAAAAGCCGTAAACATACAACTAGAATAAGGTTATGTCTGTCCAGAAGATCATCTCAACTACAAGTTTTGCAGTTACATTTTAGATATAAATAAACGACAAGGTCATCGCATCGACAACAATTAGATTCCCCTAGAGCATAAAAGTTGGAATTAATACCTGGCGCTGTGACGCCTCATCTGTGTTATAAAGTATATCCTTGTTTGGGGTGGCTGTATTCTGGAAACTATTAAAATCCTTGTCATTGTCATTTCAATGACTATTATTCTAAGCCCAGGTAGGTGTACACAAGAAATGTTTATTGCTAGCGAAAGCGAAGTACATTCTTGTGCCACGTGTGTGGAAAGGAGGGCGAATGAATATTAACTGGATATAAGACATAATCTTTCGTTTTATATTTATCCTTCGCCCTGTATATGACAACCCAACAATGGTGATTGTGAGTGAGCCTGCGTCTGAAAGGAATATTACAGTCTATAAGCTACCGCACAAGGAACTGAATCGCAAGTGTCAATCCAACCCTTCTACCTGTTGCAAAAACATTAATTGGAACATTTTGGGTGGTGTCGGTGTGCTATAGAACTTTGATTTGGAGCCACTAAACGAAAATCTAAAATTGCACACTATCAAACTGACACTACACGCAACAAGTACCAGTTCAGCTCTTGCTCAGTTGGTTGGCATAATCCCATTATTTTTTAAGCCATGCGTGATACTATCATTAAGTACCAATTATTGAGTAGTTTTTTAGGGAGTACTGAGCCGCCTTTGTGTGTACGACAACGTAAAATAAATTGTCATGTTGTATATGAAAATCATTTGCATATCTAATGCCTACAAGATTACGTAGGACGTAGACAAAATAGAACTGGAAAATATGACGCTAGCTTGGTCCAACATCTTTTGGCAAAAAAGAGTAGAGGAGGAGTGTTGTTGACTGTTAAAATATACATTAGAGAAGTGCTCATACGAATTACAAACGAAGAAAGGAGCAACAAAATGCCGTATCATGCCTAAACGACGTGAGTTCTTACGACGATATAGTCGTTGCACAGCGGTCAACTTTTTATATAGTGTACCTTGTCGATGTAAGTGTGTGAAAAAAACGCCAAACGAGTAACAAAGTGTGCATAAAATTCTATGTGCTCATATGTCTAAGAGGACGATCGTACATTAGTATGAACATAATATGAACTATGAACCATTAAGAATCGATGGTTATACACTGGAATAGGAATTCATCAAAAGGATTTCGTAGTTTTTTTTCTCCGAGAGTGCAAAAAACATGAATGTTACTATACCTGGAATTAAAGAGAGTCTCGTCCTAATATAATCATCGCTATCTGTCTAACAGAGCTACGCAATCCTCTTTGTTTTGTCTTTCCACGCCATGCTCGACAAGTTTTCAGATGAAACAGAGAAGTGTTCTTACTTTGATTCCAGCAAGTTAGTCATCTTTTTCCCAGCGATTTGTTCGTATACTGCTGCTAAAATTACGGAGAGCGTATGGGAACATTAGCGCTAAGGAAAATATTTTAAACTTGTCCGAGCTTAGACGTATGTTGGGTAATTTATAAAAAAATATTCTCATCATTTAAACATTTCATAGTTTAAAAAATATTGTATTGTTTGGATGTCTACTACTTGCTGTGTCATTTTCAAGTGAGATTGTTAATGGGTTTCACTATAATCGCCGTAGGTATTATTGGTCACAGTTTTACAGAATTTCCTGTCTTTGCAGGTTTTGCATCAGTTTCCACTCGTACAAGAAAGCTGACGTAAAGGAAGATAACGTTTTACATAGTACATCTTCCTGGGTCCTCAACAAGGAAAGAAAATTTCGAGGAAAGATTTAATCCCAATTCAGTGCAGGATTTACCGCTGCGCTAGTACTACCAAGTCAAATGCTCGGTACTTATGGATACATCGGGAAAGATGGACATGTCAAATGTTGTGATTGTGATGGTGGTTATTATCATATTTTTCATTGTAAGTACATCTATTCATAATGGTAAGGATATATGTAACCGGTATTAAATTGGGAGTAATGTGAGGATGGATTTTATTTATTTTTTCAGTTGATGAGTGCCTGTTGCCGGCAAATCAGGCAAGGTTGTGAGGAACAAATGACATTGGAAGAATTAGCAAGAAGAAGGCAAGCCTTTTATATCTGTAAGTGTGAAAAGATTAATGAGCTTTGTCTGTTCGTGATGCTCACGTGAATCAATTTCATTCCGCAGAAAATGCAAAAAAAACACTAAACGATGCAAAATATGTTTTCGTTTTGCTAGCTGAAACATCTAGATCTCTACAAGATTTGGAAGACAGATCAACAAGAGTAACAACAATATATCAAGATTCAGCAGGATTGGCATTGGGCATTTATGAGATTCACATGCCAAGAAGTCATTATCCGGAGTCTATAAGGTCGGATTGCTCACCAAGATCGAGCATTCCACCTCCACCTTTTAGTACAGCACTTCAAAATTCTATTCCTATTTCGTACATTGACCCTGAGGAACCCCCACCTTCTTATGATGACTATTTGAAATTGGCTGCTGCTCAACCTGCAGTTCTATCAGAAAAAAATGAAACTTCAAATGATGACAAGCCCCGATACTAATATTATATATACATCTTAGAGAACTGGATATCTAACGTGATCTTCCTATCTCATGTGAAGTTTTGTTTAAGTTGTTGTTTTGATTATACTTTTGTTACGTATAGAAAAGTTGCAATAATCTCGTTTTGTTAGTACTTGCCAAGTGATAGTTTTTAGGTTTGCTCATATAACACGTTGATTCTATGAATTGCAATTCGTTCTAGCGTTAATTTTAGCGGTATTATTGATCTTAAATTAGTAAATGCCAAACAAAAATATTTGGAAAATTTGAACGCGCTGAATTCGGTTTATTTTAGAGGGAGTCAATCTTTTAACTTTATGGTTGCATGAGAACTAATTAGGGAGTGACTGCATGCCGTTCACAAGTCAAATACATACGGTTTGTTCCACTGCAATGTAATATTTTTAACTTGTATATTGAACCCAAAAATAGAGAAACGAGTTTAATAATGTATTAATACTACAATCAGTGTACTGTACGTTTCAAATTGCGAGAACGAAAGCTGACAATCGTGTCATCACGAAATTTTAGTTCTGAGTAATTATTATATCTTCGTGGTTATGTAGTGTAAAGATCATTGTGTACAGTACATCAGTACGTACTTAATCTACATACTCAATATTTTATAACAAATGTATCAAATTATGAATTAATATGAGGACTTGTTTGAAGACTGACTAGCGTAAGAGTGCAGAACCTGTACCAACAAATTAAGTGTATCAATAAAACTATAAGTATCGTAAATGAGAAAATCATATGTAATTATTTATTCGCTTGAAACTATACGTATTGTCAATGATTTAAGAGTCAGATCAAATTTCTACTAAACTGCATAGAATTAACAATTATGCACATGTTGCCTCATGACGAAGTTAGTTTACCTGTTCATGTTCTGGCTCTTTGATTTCAAATGGAATGATCATTTAATCTTACTACCGCACCGATGCATATTATTGCAATCAATTACATATCATATAGGTATTAAATCATGTCACCACAGTTAGTAGTAGTGCGTAGGATAAATCATTTCCTTGGATGGCTAAGGTTATGCCATCATTTTAAGAACAAAATCATGTCCCTTTCCGACAGTTTTTAGGTCATCAACTTTTTCAATGTAACTTGACATTCCCTTTCAATTACAAGTATCATATCAGTGACAGTCTAGTATCTGGTGTAGAAGTGAGCACAAAAAAGTCTACTTTAGATGTAAATTGTGGATTAAAATAGTCTGCTTAACATCATTTTAGAAGAGAATGGAACAAACACTTCAGGTTGGGCACTTTACTTTTAAAGCACAAAACAATACATAAAAGGTAAGGTGACACATATTTTCTTTTCCCAGCTTGCATGCTAGACTAAAAGTTCTTTGTAAAAATAAAAATACAAGCACTTGGAATGGCATGGAAAGTGTGAAGTTAACATACGAGTATTTTTACAGTTGTATATTTTGGGACATTTTATGTAAAGTCAAGTACTATACGGAACAATAAAAGAGATTAATCCAGGAGGGAAAAACACGGCTTCATTACTGTCAATTTGTTTTCGCTCCACTCTTGACTCTAATTATCACCTGGCGTGGTATAATTTGACAGGTACCTATGTTACTCCTTCCACCTTACACATCAATACTCAGGTCAGTCATTTTATCATTTATAAGTTTTGGATGGAAAGTACGCACGTATTGTAAGAATAGAATTTATGCGCAATCAATCATGTCAGTCTTCTCATTATAATATTTATCATCGTACCACTTTTTTTGTTTGATCTGACTTAAGCCCTTTCGCATTTTCCTTTCACAGGTAATCAACTCTGAATTGGAGATTAGCTCTGGATTTATATAGACTGAGTGCGTTGATAACTCTGGACATTATTCGTGTTACTGCAGACCCGAAAAGAGCTGAGGACTACTACTGTGCCGATAAAACTCGAAAAAATTGCCGTTTCTGTGCAATTTACATTGATTATATGAAATAATTTACCAAAAAATGGTATTTTTTGAAACAATCTGATAACCAATTGAATCATTCAGAAGAATTTTAATATAACGCAAGGGGTTTTTGTCACTAAGAATTTGCATGATAAAATAGTTTTTAATAAGTCACGATTTATAATTAAAACACGGTCATATCGCTCATTCTATGTAATGACAAAATATGGGTATCTCTCCTCTTATCGCAGTAGTAGCATTTGTTGTCCTATTTGCAGTAGTAAGCATTATATACGTACATACTGTTAATTTTGAAACTAAAATAAAACTTTACAGCTGCGTTTTATCAGACGGTTCATGTTAAAAGAAAAGCTGTAATAAAGTGTATGCGAAATTGAAATGCTGAGGTAATCCTGATAAAGTAGAAGATTGTTGAAACTGATTTCCAAAAATTATTATTCCAGTCAGAAATATATCACATAGAAATACTGGTCCATAGTCCGTACATTACTTTGTATTTTAATTGCCCAGTAAAAAGTCTTATTTATTCCAGCATTTCCATTCTATGCACTTTACTGAATAAGAACAATGCAATAAATATCAATGTCAAGAAGCCACAATAGATAAAACGCGGTGTCCTGCAGGTGGCACTGATGTGGTGGTTACGGTATAATGAGAACAAGACAGTAGTTGAAGCTGTGTCTAGACGTCCACAGCCCTACTTAGGTTGGTTTTTAAAAAATCATTCAATTTTTACACGTACAAGCTATTGTATGCAAGTCTTAACTTCTAAATACATTTGATTTCTTGATTTGCAGGTCGTTTGGCCAATAATATATATCATATTCCATTAACCCGCAGTTACATTTATCAAACTCCACCTCCAACTTTCAGTAAAGCAGTCAAGTTTCCAATTCCTAGTAGGGTATCTATTAATATTGAAATTGAAGAGATTCCACCTCCAACTTACGAGCAATATCTTAAAGCCCAACAAGCAACTACGCACATATCCACCAGTTAATTTTAATATGGATGTCTTCCATTAGTTAAGCTTGTATTTATGTGATTCAGTTGAATCCACTTTTTTCGTGTCATGTATTTTGAACAATGCAGTACGAAACATAAGTATTCTTAATTTTTAAACTGATTAACTAAACTTAACTAAACTAGAAACGTGTATTTTGTATGTCTTCCTTTGTATGATGTGCAATGTGCAACTGCCAGGTTAAACATTTTGTACTTGATTGTTATTTTGATATTTGTTATACTGCCTTTAAAAGAGTTTACTTTCAAAGTTTGGTAAATATATTTACCTCAACGATAACTAAATCAATAAAAACAAATCTCTGGAAAACAGGAAGAATTTTTTTGGTTTGAAAGCTGGTTTTTCTGTCGGCACCTGTACACAAATTATTTAGGCTTTTGTAAACTAACTAAACTGATGATCATGCTCATATGTGTGATTATATTTTGTAATTTATATATAACACTTTGCACAAGCCGCGTCAGTTCGGTATTTCAAGGATTAAATTTTGACGCTGACATTGACTAACATAAATATCTGTACATTCTTCGCATATCATGCATAAAAATGATATATATGTTAATTAGTCTAATATATATGTCATACCTGTACATGTATCATGTAACATGCCTTATCAAACCTTTTTTATCAGCGATTTTGTAATTTTCAATGAATGTTCATATATAAATGTTAGGCAATGTTCTTTAACGTGAATAATATCACATATTAATGAGATATACAATCGAATTATCCCAAGTGCTGCTCTTGAAAGTGGAATGATAATTTCAAACGTAATAGAAACTGCATCAATTAATAAAAATATTTGTGTCATTACAAATTTAGCTACCCAACTATAGAATCTCATAATGTCTAACCAAACAACGTTCAAACTCTAAAAAACAATGGGTTCAGTCGTTATCATAATTGTGTTGGTGTGCGCATTTGTAAGCCTTTTGTTTGGAGTTATACTTTATGTAAGTAAAAAATAACAAGTGAATAGAATGTGAAGTGTGATAATTTACAATGCAAATTTTATTATACCCACTTGGAGTGGCAGTTAATTTGAAAACAATTGCCTTTTTTTTTAAACAGTGCTTCAGACGGAAACTCCGACAAACATGTCACCGCGCGTTTCATCGAAAGAAACGTGTTCATCAGATAACAGGTTATTAGCAATAATATTTATTCACAGCTGAAATATCTAATAGTTATTTGAGCGATACGAAAATATGAAAAACCGGGCATAACCAGATCGAAATCAGTGAAACATTAATTTCGCATATTACATTCACACGAAACTTTCCAGGATGAAATGTTTATATTACCTGATTACCATATTATATTTTTCTTTGTTTTTCACACGTTCCCCACTACCATGATCTCTGGTACAGCTCCAGCTCGCCCAACCGGAGAAAACGAGATTGTCCTAGCAGTGACGCAACGACGAGAAAATATTATGCCACCTGGCACTACTGGTCGACATAATGATCTAGCTGAGCCAATAACTGGTGCTAGTAATCACCGTCCTTATCTTTTAACTAGGCATCAAAGCTTTCTCAATCGACGACCAACGATGGGTAGTAATAGTGACGTGCCTAGCCCACTTGTTAGCAATTTGAGTAGTTTACAAAGCCTTCTAATGAGCTCACAGGTGGCCGTTTTCAACTCTTCAACGGAGCGCCTTTCCTTGTCATCTCAAAATCAGTTGGTGTTCCAACCGATCTCGTTGCATCAACATATTCTTCATCAACAACTAAATGGAAGTATTGGAGGAGCGACATCTTCTCCTTTTTCAGTCTCCCCAGCAGTGAGCAGTTCCAGTGTTCATTTACCACAACCAAGTTATTTTGATGAGGCTCCGCCATCATATCAAGATTCAATGATTATACAAAAGTTACGAGCTTCAGACAGGAGTACAGGAGGAAGTGGCAGAACACCAACTCAACACAGTAGTCATTTCAACTCAGGCTTTCCTCATTCATCTTCAGTCATGCCAAATTCACGAAGGTCATGCCGTATGTAAAAGATTTTATCACCTGCAACAAAATCAGAATGGTGTTTTTACGGTGATAGATAAATGTAGCTGGAAGTGATTATCATTCTATCATGTTGCCTTCAAATCAGTGCATTGCAAAATGAATGTTTGCATACAAATATCCTCCAACATTATTCTCTCTCTCCTGTAGTTGGATTGTTACTTGAAAGCCTTTAGATTAAAACTTTAAAATTGGATTTCTCATTCATTAAATTGGAAGAACCTCAAGCTGGATATACGATGTGCAAATGACGTTGTTCTAGGCTTTATCATGTTCACCTACGTAACATTTTACGTATTTTGCGTTGAAAACACAGGAAAAGTTTAAAATCATTGACTTTCCTCTAGCACTCTTGCACTGTTCTGTTTGTACACAATGCTGGACATTGGACCAAAACAATTGTAAACTTGACGTTTCAGATAATGACTTTGTATATCTGTTCGTGGCGTTCGTGGCTATTCATTTAATCAATCAACTACAGCCAGGTCATGAACTGCACTATTAATCTTGAATGGATATTCAAACAATCAATTTTGGATGATATAACATTGTGCAGAGGAAAACTTGGCAATATAAACTTTTATGCGTGGAAAAACCCTTCCAGGTTGGTGCGACCGTGTGCTAAAATAAATAATGCATGAATTTCAGTTTCAATTAGTCGACGAGTTTTCCATGTGGTAATAAAGTAATAAACCGAAGCTGTGTTTTTCATTAAATATTATTCTACACCACATATTCTGCAAATAAAACGTTCCAATACACAAGTTGATGTGTGCTGTGTAAAAAATATTGACACATAAAAAAAATGTATGCAAATATGTTTTGAAGTTTTTCTCTGATCTGGCCCTGGCGCAATGTTTATTATTTAATGCGAAATTCACTTTGGCAAGATGAACTTTTAATCTTACCCAAGATTGTACGTTGCTTTCCTCAACTGTTATGTTTAAGTATGATTGATTTGACTTACGTGTTGAATTCGTGATGTGAAATACGCAGTAGGTGGTAAATCTTTGTTTATGGAAGAGGCAAAGCCAGATGCTAACTAAAAATTGCTGAGCTGGACGATAACACAAGTGCATTGATTCATTTACACGTTCTTACACATCCTGGTATGATCGGATTACTGATTGAAGTTTGAGAGGTAGGTCTGCGTGCACATTTACAAGACCCATCTTCAGGTTTAGATTTCACAGATAAACAAATTTTTTGGCAAAGTTAGGGAAACGGAAATTGTAATGGTGTGGCTGACTCACTGACTATATCCGTGTTAGCTTGAGCTCTATCTCCATTTTAGGTTTTATCTTTTCACAATAAATATCACGTAGACATGAGTATATTTTCACACAGGATGAATGCACATGTACTGCATTATTCAGGTAGCTAAGTGTGTTTTATCTGATATCATGGCAATGATTCAATTGTTCCTTCGTCTGAACCAGTGATTCTTCCGTACATTCATGACATTGACCGTCATCATTCACGTTAATTGTTTATGGTAAACTAACTGCACTCACTGCCGCGCCTGTACTTATCCAGTCGCTATCATGCAAGGATTAGCAAGACAGCAAGAGGCTTAGTTCAACAAAACTGGTTGCCGAGATAAGGTAGAAAATAATTAAAAGTAAATGTTAAGCTTGAATTAAGCCCACTTCGTTAAGCGCACTCGACATCCCTTCAAGAGATTCGAGTTTTGTGATAAGTTTTGAAAAGGTGCTTTAATTTGGGTGAAGGTACAAAAAAATTTGTGATATCGTTTCAGTGCTTGTGGAAAAATCAAAATTACCATCAGTTTATTTATTTCGACTTCAGTCCTGTTTTTATTATATAGTGGAACAATTCACTATTGAAAATAGGTTGCACAGTGGAAATTCAAAAAGATTATGGCCCTTAGTAAGAGTAATTACATATTATCTAACTTTCCTACGTAGTAATATAACACGCGAAAACGAAAAGCTACAAATTACTTTATTACTGTAATATTCCATTCTTCAAAAAAGTAAGTGTCTGTTCGCCGGTAAACAGAATGAAACGGGGAACAGAAATTTGGCAGTGAAGTTCCATCGCTTAGCAAACAGTGATATAACTATTGTGTGTGTACTCCCTCTAATTTCATAAGGTAAAATGGCTACAGAAGTTTTGGTCGTGTTCGCAGTTAGTGGACTTATATTGATGGTAAGATGTAATCTTTGAATTCAAATTAATTAAGATGGCAATTGTATGTAAATCAGTTAATAAATAGTGCCAGTTAGAACTATGGGAGTATCGCGGAGAATAATGCATTTTCTACCATTAACAGCTCATTGCACTCACCTCATGGTACCGCAAGAGAAAACGTATGCAGAAGGAGCTTGAAGAAGACACTATTAATAGTAGCGTGAGCCGCATAAATGAAACAATTATAGATGGTAAATATTAAGTTCAAGGTTAAAATTCAGATGCAAGGGAAATGAGCAAACAAACTACAAAGGCTTCAAATGGTTTGAATATTTTCAGGGCAGAGGACGTTCAGAATTGCCACAGTATCCCGACAAAGTGGCCACCTTTCTCTAGACATGTATGAGATAAGACTTCCAAGACCAGGAGATTCCTCCAGTAGAGCGACAATTACGCTCCTTCCTTCACCAGATTTTTCACGGAGTGTAAATAACAGAAGAGCACAAAACCTTCCACCTCCACCATTCAGTACTGCCATAAATATGCCTACCCCTTCAACCAATGAAGAAGAATCTCCCATCCCACCCCCGAGGTACGACGAAGTAATACCCATTACAACAATATCTGGGAACCATGTTCACAAGCTATCACCAAACAACTTCACCTTACCAGAAGTTCACCATCTTCCAGATGTACAGATAGCATCTCGTCCTAATAATAATGACGTGAGCTAATTTAAATAAAAATTTCAGTGCCTTCAAACAAATTTGTTTTATAGTCTGACCTCAACCTTAGCCTTAAGACAATTTTTCTATTGGGAAATTACCACTTCTCTGTCGATAGTGATTACCAAATTGTATACACAAGTATGCAATTAACATTTGGCATCGTGAAGTGCTCCACTGCGAACTATTTAGTATAAATAGACAACCAATATGTTCATCTTGTATATTACACTGTATCTCGTAACCACAAGTCATAAAACCATATGAATCTAGTATATAAATTAAAGGATGTATAACAAAAAGCTATATCAACATTTCTTTTCATTCATTTGAGACACTAAACAACTCGTAGGTTTTGTTTTCATAAACGATTAGTTTGCATCTGTGTCTTGTGTGATTGTGTGGATGATGGATGGACGATAAACAAGTGGTTTTTCATGCCTTATATGTTCTATATGGGTCTCTGCACACACGCAAAAGGCGACCACTACTTTTAATGACAGCAAACAATCAGGTAAGTCGAACAGGTACTTGTGGGCTCTAAAGCTGCTGACAATGAGTCAGTACTTAAAGGGCGTACGCGTACGTGTATGTCTCTCTATCTCTCTCTCTAATGAATCAGGAGGAAGGAAAACGTCATGCATCCTCTTTATATGGAGGAATAGCCCTAGATTTGTACAATTTAGTTTCCTTTTTCTAGCTCTGCTCAACTCACAAAATTTTTGTTTAAATACATAACGAAAAATATCCCTATCTTTGTGTATGCAGAACTACCCAGGAATATGAAAAAGCCCCTCGGCTCTAGTAATCTGGCTTGTGGCAATCCATGAAAAGTTAAATATAGTCCATTTCTGTTGATATGCTGATGAAATAAAAGGGATTTTACGACGCTGCTTTGAATACTCATGGTCATTGGAATGGAACGAACGGAACGGTATACGGATGTCTGTTTATGTAGAAAAAGGATGATCACTTGATGACGCTGCTGGTATGTAATGTGTTGTATCTGTATGCATCACATGAATAAAACTTACCAACGTTAGTTAGTTCTGCTGTTACTAAGCCGTGTGCATCATCATCATTATCATCGACGCAGAGACAAGATGCATAACGTCAAACACTGTTATTCCATTCTTGTATTTGCGGAGAGCAGATTGTATCCTTTGAGAACACTTAAACTTTCATTTCTCACTCATCACGCACAGTTCTGCCTGTCCATATACAACAGATATAATATTTAATTAATCCATCATTGTTTGTTCAAATTACGGTTTAAAATTTAGTTGACTTTGAGAAATTGAATTTGTACCGAGAAAAACTAATTTTTACCGAATTTTTAGCGTAGTTTAGTACTAAGCTAAAAGTCTCGTTGTAAAGTGCATGTTT
>JAHZNA010003969.1:0-52930 GCA_027743935.1 Sinodicranocentrus sp. ZH6 | reverse complement strand
ATTCTAAAGACCTGATAGGCGTTTTTAACATCATTTGATGGTACCTTACGTTGTGTGAAGTTTTGTCAATTTTCGTAGACCCATGTCTTTTGACATAACTTTTGGCGTGGAGTTACTCCAAAGGCAATCTTATCTTATCTTTTAAGGTAGATTCGTCGTGTGCATACCAAGCTCCCTATGCAATGAGGCATGACTTTGTACGTCACAACCAACGTCGGACTTTCATAACCGAAATTGGTTTTGTCGCAACGATATTACCGAAATATCATTCCCAAAAGTATAGTTTTAATTAAAAAGTATCGTACGTCATTTTCAAAGGACCTTTTTGAATATTAACTACTTGAAAAAATGAATATAACTATATACATAGTTGATGCTCATTGCATTTCTGGATTCTCGTAAAGTATATTCAGTAGTTGATAGTGACTTGGGATTTTGGTTGAAATGCACTCGTGACTCGAACGTGACTTGATATGGAAGGAACAATCAAGTTTGTACTAGAGACGCAGACACTGCACGAAATTACTTTTTTTTAGGAGTCTTCGTACTTTAATTTAAAATTAGTTCAGCAGAGCAAAGACAAGAAGGCTTTTTTATTAGATTAGAACCATCGTTAAATTGTCTAGACTGCTTAATCGACTTTAATGCTTAATGTGCTTAAAAATTCACTCATTTGAGTTTTAATTCAATTACAAACTGTCAGACAAAATCTCATCATCGTCCAAATTACTTTAAACCATTTCTATTGGTCAACTGAATGTCGTCCTTGTGTAACTTACTCAAAAGTTGATATGGTGGATGGTGGATTGTGGCATTATGCCGAAATAGAAATGATTAAGTACAATTTAAAGATATGCTAATGAAGTCAACCAGATTCTAGTTTTGCCTCAAGAAAATTGCAGTGACTGTCTCAACCAAATTCCTTATTTTCTACAGCAAAATACATTTTTCATATATATTAAAATCATTCGACAATACGTTTTAAAAAGAGTAAAGGCAAACCATCGAAAATAAATGACACTCCAAATATTTCTAATTTTGGAGATATGTATACGAACAATGGAAAAGTTAAGCCACATTTTAATCATTTACAATGTCATTCCGGCTTCCAAATATTATTCACGCTTCTGCTTTTCTTTCGGCAAAACGAAATAGTAAAATCTGGCCTTTACAGTAAAACTAGAGGAACACAAACTGCATGTCATGTTTTGCCAGCATATAATAAGGACAAATAGAAACATGCTTTACACCCTTTTAATTAAGTTAAAATTTAATCATTTTATTTTCAAAATATTTTGTTGGAGTCTTACATTGATGGCTACTCTGTTAAAGAGCTTTAATCACAAATTAAGTTTGTTACAAACATTGCAGCAGTTCAAATTTGAAGATATACCTTGAATATTGTATTTTGAACACCAAAATGTAAATGCTATTAAAATTAACTGGTTGTAAAGATTTGACAAGTTCTTAACAGTGACTAATTGTAAGTGTATTTGGAAGCTGCTTAGGAAGACTATCGTTTAGATAGATTACTATTGAAATTCCAAGAAATCTTTTTTCTCTCGAAGCGAAGTCTTATTTGTTGGTAGGAAGGACCCCCTTCGTCAACATGATATTTCCATATAGGGCCGTGTCGCTGTAAACAAACAAAAATATGAAATCATCATAAGATTGTGTGCATATTTGCAGTCAATTTATTTTAACTATTTATGTGTCTTAATATTATCGTTTAAACAGATTCAGTTTAAACATTTAAATATAGTTGAGGATGTTTTAAAAAGGGATCTTAACTTCATTTATCGAGACGGTTTAACCGCTACGAAATTAAGGTGAGAAATTTAAAATTCGGTGTTTGCATTCCTTTCGTAATCACTAAGTTTTCCACTCTAAATTCTACAATATACGTTACAATGTACATGAAAAACAAACTATTAAAATGACATTCAGCCATGGCCCAATAAATACCTCTACCTAATATTGTTCATTAAAAGTGGTAATTTCATGGAAAATAGTTTAATACATTATCTACATAAATTTGGCCTTTTGTAATCAAGAGATCTGAAGGGAGAGAAATACTGATCTGCTTTGGCCAGAAGATGAGTATGAAACTGAAATAATCTCAAAACTCAATTAATCGCCACAGGAATGACACAATACACCAAATATGCTGGCTCCAGCTCTCAGTAAATAACAAATCAACAAGAATTTACCTTGTAATGACGATTACAGATGCTTCACCTGCTTCTTCGTAGAATTTGAATCTGTAAGAAATGTAAAAGTTACTTTTGTATTAAATACTCATCGTATTTTAGCATAAATAAGCATTTATATTCAATTTAACAATCATTAACCTCTCGATTAATCTCAAAGACATCTCTTGGTTGTTATTGTTCGCTTTGGCGATATCCAGATATTTCATCCAAACTGGAAGCGGAAGTTTTAGTAAACCTTTCTTCTTATCACCATCGGTTAAATCCATAACACCGATCTGTTTTTAAAATATGCCTGATTTTAAATAAAAACTTTAAGGGATACAAATTCTTACGATTTAATGATTTCCAGAAACTTACTGGTTGGGAAACATGTCCATCTAAATCAATTAGCTGTAGAATAGCAGCCATTAGCTCCGCGATAGAGTTAACTCCGTCAGCTCGGATGATTTGAGCAGTACTATGTTTTCGGCCCAAAGAGTGAGCAGGAAAGTGAGCATCAGCCAAAACTGAAAATAAACAACGAGAATAATTTTAATATTTCCATTTCCACAGTCAGGTTTAGCAACTTTTTAAAGTTTCTTTCTTCAAATGTTACAAATCAACCTTATGCACAAGAATTTGTACATTGAAATATTTCAATAGCGCATCAATCATTTTGAAGATAATACAAAAAAGAAGTAGGTCACAAATGGTGATGCTCTTTTTTAATTTTCAAACAAATTATTGCCCTCCAGAGCAGCACACACGACCATTTTCATTCCGTACAAATAGAGAGGGTGTGGCCATCATCAGAGGACAAACAACAGGGCTTACAATGCCAGAACATGAATGGATTCCATTCTTTCAAACATCAAAACTGTCGCAGAAAAGAGCACACGGGATGTTCTTTTCGAGTAAAAAAAGATCCCTTTCTTCGTCTACTAAGCGGTACGATCATTTTCAAACAAAAAGAGACATTTCGATAAAAAAAAATTATGGTTTGGAAAGCGGCAGAAGAGAAAATTAAAAAGGTTAAGAATTTTGACTGCATTGTAGAAACGCAGCAGGGGTAACAGAAGGAATCACTTGATGTTGGCATGCACGCATTCAACACTCAGGCAAGTCAGGCATCATCTTATTTCCAAATCGTGTGAATAGACAAGGTTCATCGTAAACTTCATACGTTTAATGCTTATTTGACACTTTACTCTAACCATAAAATGTACCCTATTTTTTGCTACCCCGCCATCAGAGTGAAAAAAAAGTTTGACGATGCATTATCTTCTGAACATGTTTTATCGCCTGTTTTTATTTATTTTGCTGACCATGAGTGCAATAAGGGGTAATATAGTGAAAGGCGACACTCTCATTCACAAGTTGAGCAAGGTGCCACTTTTACTCGTTTTATAGAATATTTTGCAAAATTACATTTTAAATACTTTAAACTGTATTTTTAGTGAAAAAGGTGTGCATTTTTATTACAACAAGGACTACTTTCTTCGGCCACCCACAGTACAATCCATCTAAACTAAAGCCAGTTTTTTTAGCAGTTTGTACTGGGGCAAGGTAAGAATCGTGATTTAAAATGTAATCAGGTAGATCAGATAAATATCTATACTCCACTTATGCAGAGGGGAAAAAATACGAAATTAATTATCGTAAAGATAATGCGGTTCTTCTTCGCACCAGATTTCAGAAGCCTAATTGATACTGAATGTACCATTTACGAAAATAATCAAAGAAACCTCTTTAGTTTTAGTTGTTATGCCTTTCATAAACAAGAGAACTCAAACGAGGATTTATCAAACAAGCCGACAAATGTGCTGAGTCACAAAATCATAATAATATCGGTTCATTGCAACAGCAGTCAAGCCACATGTGCTTATTTAGTCATTTTGTCCGCTACTCTAGAAACATTGTCTGCTAAAATTACAAAAAAGGTATCCACAACCGGAAATCCGATGAGAATAGGAGGACCCTCATTATAAGAATACCGTTAACATATTATGCAGTTCAAAGGAATAAAACAATATCGCAATGTTATGAAAAAGAAGTCGAGTCCACGCAACCCGTCTCTATTTACCATTGACAAAATGATACTCCGTTAGTATTAGATCATCTTCGACAAGACGTGCACTAACTTTTTACAATCACGGCTTTTACAAACATCCCGTGTCTACGAGTTTCATGTTGTAAGAGATGTATTATTACGAGATAACTACAATTGTCAGAGTTACTGCATAAGATTTTCATTAAAACCCAATTTATTAGAGGTTTTCTTACCAAAAAACTTTGGGTTTTTGAACTTTATGGTTGTGTAAAGAAGAGTTGTACAATTTCCTTCACATACAACATCTTACATAAAATCTTTGAATATACCCAGTTTATATCACAAAAAAATGTATCTGGCCTTTTAATAATACAACGCCAGTGAGCATTGACCGAAAGAGTATATAAAGTGAAAAAAATGTAGTATCGGGGAAAAGGTTATCTGGAACGTTCGATGTGCAAAAAAACGAGCTATTAGGACCCTCTACGTAGTAAAAACCATATAATAAATGTCGTAAAGAAGACAGCACAGTTAAATCGATCCAAGGAGTACATACACATACAATGTTTTAAAAAAATACTTCTCCAGCATAATATTTCCTCCTCTACACATCTTTTGAATGGTAAAATGGTGAGGAAATCATGGAAAAACTAAATTAGATAAGCATATACTCTTGGCTTTCATTAGCTTCTACCTGTGAATCATATCCAAGATACGTAAAGATATATGAAATCATAAAAAGTTGACGAATCTTCAAAGTGTCAATTTTGACCCCATGCTCTTTTTTCTCAAAATGTATTCACCTGTATGATTACCCCAATTTGTTTATCACGATAATATTAAATAATGCAAGATATCTCACTATATAATTAACAGATCAGCAATCTTTTAGCATACTGGGGAAGTTTCACAAAATACGATTGGAAGGTGTGTGGGACACTATGAGAATGCTGGATAGTTTTTCCTAGATTTTTTATATATATGATCTTCAAAAGAGCTTGAGATGATGTGTAACTACCTCCCACATTTACGTCCATGACGGATTATCAAAAACAGTCAAGGAGGACCGCCTTTGCAGTGCTGCACCTAGCCAAACAGTCTTTTATTTGGATCACAAACATGAAAACTACCCCTGTGAGCTGCAGGTCGTGTACACATGTTGTTACAAATGAACTTTGATGAATAAAAAACATTCACCACGGCGTACCCCTGCAAAGAATGGATTCTTTACCTCTTGTTGATACCTTTTGTTAACCTGATCGCATGTTACTGTACAGTAATAAAAAAAATTGAAGCATTAAGTGTCCCGTATTACACCTTTTTGTGAAGAGCATTATTTTTTATCACAATAATTTTTAGTGGACTGATTACAATGCCCCTTGCAATACTATTTGCAACAACGTGTGGATAAAAAGTATTTGACAATGGTTTTTTATTATAAGCAAACACCTTTTTTGATGCTAACTGTAGGACGACAAGTTGTACGGGTTAAGTACACCTGAGGATTTGGGAAAAAATGAAAGACTATAATATAACGGGAAAGATGCCCTGTAACGTAATTGTGAGCATGTCAACATAATATATCATCTCGAATCAGGTGTCCCTTTCCATTTATCTAGTTCGTTCGTAATAGATATACAAGTGCCGCAACAAGGAAACGCTAAATTCTCTATTGAACCCGAAGGGGTTAGATCTCTCGATATCCCAACTTTCAAAATTTCCATTACATCAAAAGTGTTTACTACTCTCATCCCAAAGGTTTGAAATGCGATGAAACATTGAAGAATAGGAAGAAAAAGGAAAAGAAAAAAGAAAAAAAACTGGATGCCTAATTTGGATTTGATGGTATTTGTTATATGAAGGAATTGTTATAAAATAACCTCATACACCGTTGTCATCATCATAGCATAAATTAATTAGCAGTGGATGGACACAGCTGATCGGGGTAAAAAAACAGGTTCTTTTGTTCCCAAACGCCAATAATAAGTAATAACTCTGTCATGTGCATATGTAACATATATTATGTATGCATGTAGACACATCGTGGTGGTGTGGTGGTTCTCCTTTACAAAATTTACTTTTCCTGGAATAGTGATGGTGCAGTTTGAATGAGAGAACGCAAACCACTTTTGAAATCACTGCTGCAAGCCATTCTTGCATTCTTATTATTTTCACTGCCATCATTAAACCGTCAGAAAACATTATGATTATTTTTACTACCAGTATCCCTATCCGCTTTTGCTGTGTGAGCACAGTTAAGAGAGATCCGGAGTTTTTTGGTCGCATCATCTTCAAGAAGAGAAACCAGCCATCGGTTTCACAATAGAAGATATACGTGGAAACAAATGTTGAGGTGAGACAGATGAATGAGAATATCTAGTAGCCCCATAAAAAATTGTACCGATAACAAAGCATGACATTGTAAGCTTCTTTCTAGATTTGTTTTAATACTGCACACTCCACAATGACTTTGAAGTGCATGGGATATATGAGATCTGAAGATCCGGAAAGTTTAGCGGATGCAGGGTGCTAATACAATAATAGTTGTAATAAAAAAGAACAAGACGTGTGCAATTAGTTTTGTTGGTGTGTTTAAAGAACGCGAGTTCACGGAAGTGAACAAAAATATTTTCACTGAATCGACACACGACAGGGAATTCAATGACTGCTGATATGTTTCATAGTTAATGTCAACAATTAAGTCGCAGATGATTAATACCAACCTAATAATACGAATTTTAAGCATTCATAAACACAATAAATACAGTGCATATGGTAATCTTTCTTTTGATATTAACAGTAATCATTAAGTTTTCCCGCATTCCTTTACATAGTTCCCCTCCCACGTAATAAATGCAGTGTAAGGAATGAGCCACTTTTCTACAAACTCAGGGGTTTTGAGTTAATTGGTATGATCTGCTAAATTGGATGATCAATCTGGAGGTGCAAACAATTCAAAAAATGTTATTTTTCCAAACAAAGTGGGATTTACCAACAAAGATAACAATTTGGGAAGGCAACCCTAAACTTAAACCTCATCTCAGAGAAGAATCAATCTGACCATTTCCATCCCGTAGGATTCCCATTCCCATGAAGCAAATAAATAGCAACAATACAGGTAATAGATGAAGAGGAAGAATGAAAGCGAGGTTTCTCTCAGGGAAAAAAATCTCCAAAAAAGAGGGATGAATGGGATGTCAGACAAATTTCCGAGAAAAGCAGTTAGGGACCGTCTCCACCTTTTCTTATGGAGGTGTAATTTTGATATCAATAAGTGTAATCAGTCAGTCGGCCTAGTCCGCACCCACTGCATTCATTCTATTCTCACTGAATACTTATGCAATAGTAGATCCATACAACTGCATAAATCCATGAATATGCATGTTTCTCTTGTTCCTGTCCAAGTCCAGCAGCACAATGCATATCAGAAATGCAGAATATACATCCTTTTAATTCATCCATCATATCATCGCATTACCCCCTTCTTTTAGAACATATACACACTTAACCATAATTATATCTATATGAATGTTACAAAATATCATAAAGCATATTTATATCATGAACGTGCCACTGTACTGTCAGTCACTCAACATATTTGGAGTTGAGTGACACGCAAAATTCCTGGAGGAATCAAATCTAGCTTCCGCAAGCAGAAATTATCTGAGCAAATATATTGATTTCAGTCATGTGACTTGTTTGCAGACAAACTGCAGCAATCTTTTGACAAAATTAGTGGAACGCAAATATTTAAATGAGCTCGTTGAAGAAGCATCGAATGAAATTTGAGAAAGTAAATTGGTGGAAATTATTACAAAATATTTGAGAAAGCAAATTAAATTCTGTAATAAAACTGCTTAAAAATGGTAAAATGGTGAATTTGAATGGTAAAATGATACTAAATGATTTCAAATGATGAAATTTACGATTGGTCTAGTAAAATGTATAATATACCCATGTCACTTTTATTTACCACAGACGTATGAATGCCTGTTTGACACTAGACATAACAATGGTAGAATTCCCTGAATCAGTGCATCATCCTTACCAGCCTTGTAATTCAAACTACAAACATATTTAATTAATATGGCTACCTGCTCGTCATCACGAATGTTTTCCATTGTATCTTTTCCTTACTATTATCATTTGGGGCAACTCAAACTGTTGACGGTCTTGCTCATTTAACAGTGCATAGATTTGTTGTTGCATAAAGAGAAACAAGAATTTTATTGAAAATTGTATGCCGTGAAGACGACACTAAGAAATGGATGCTCGCCTTTCAAAGTCTATTTCTATCCTGCCAAACACGCCTAATTAAACCCTGCGGCAAATAATTAATTACATCATGCATACCTACTCTTGATGTGAGACATTTAAGCATGTATTTAGCCGATATATAATGCAATGTTCCGCATGCATACGTACAATTTGAGAACACAACACCGGCAACAAGAGTGATCGAGGATGAAACAATAAGCCACTCTTGCCGTATGTTGTCTCACCCATTTTGTGTTTATTGGTCGCAAGGAAGGACAACCAAGGCGGAGATCTCGTTGAAACCATACCTTTCTTGAGAAAATCTGACAATTTTCACCCAGCTCCAACTCACGAAAAGCCACATCCTCTTGAAGATGCTATGGCAGTAATTCAATGCAACAGTATTTTTACCACCACGTCCTCCCCATCACAGAGTGTGTGGCACAAGAATCAGTATCCGAGTTTGCTGTATAAAACTCTCTGCGCTGCATGAGTCATGATAAACATCAACGCGATAATCATCACCCTTTGGTAACAACGGGTTACGCGCAGTGTATAACAGCAAAGGAAAAACATCAAGCTCACTGCTTAACGATAATTATTTCCAGTTTTTTGTCGCTTTCCTTTTATTTACCACTCGGTGCTGATAAGAATACATGACAATATTACGCTTCAAACAGCTGCAAAAGAGAATGACAGATTTTACACGCCAAAACCGGAAAAATACTCGCAGTTCCAAGAAAGATGATGGGCGCACTTTTCTTCATCAGCCTTCCCACCGTTTGGGATAGCCCTGCGGCTCCAATGCCACAAGAAGCTATATGAAATGAGAAATGAATGCATCTCAGAGAATTGAACTTAAGGCTAGCAGTATCATCTTTATTATGCTGTGTACTTTTTCTTCCTGATCCGATCGCATCTCATATCAATAAAACAATGTAAAGCCAGAAGCAGTACAATATTTTCTACAAGCCGTTCCCTGCTACTACATACAACAATCTTTGTGAATTTCAATTCTGTTACAATAAATAAAAAAAGTCATGTTGTTTAACTCTAGTAGTTATATGTTGTGTGGTACTGACTGACTGACAAAGTCGACCAAATTTACTAGCAGTAGCTGTATCATGACCAACCAAATCGTGATGTAAGTCAAAGCCATATTAAACATCACCATGAAATGATTATTTTCCACGAAACTCCTTCCATTACATATTAAGTATAGTAGTTGTACATATGTAACTGTATTATCTTTTATGTTAAAAATGACCTAATCGTGATGCTCCTCTAGAAAAACGGAATTTCCCCGACACTTGACATTCGAAAATCTGGTATGAAATTTCATCTGCTTTTAATTGTCTAATACGTAGGCAGACAGGTATAACATTTCGACTTCTTTTAGAACTATATAATACAACCTTATGTACCAAATCGTGAGGGTAAACAAAGCTGAAGCCAGAATCTAAAATGCTTGACTTGGAATTTGGGCACATTTGAGCAAAAACTGTTTTTTAGCTGTGTGAATTGAAAATCTTAGGTGATTTTGTGTAGGAGCTGCTGTGATTCACGTGATGGACGTCACGGAGGTTCTAAAACCAACTTAAAATGCAGATGATGTTATGATGCTAAATTTACACTTTGGGAAAACTTGGCTATTCTAGTGCTCCTTGGCTTTACACCATTGAGCGAATGCTGGCATACATTCTTTTAAAATATGAATCAGAGAAATCGTGTGAATAAATAGAACATCCGGTTCATTCTTTTCTTTCTAGCCGTTTTGATAGGTGTTTTTTATCAAAGTGAGCACATTCAGTTTAAAATATTGAAACAAGTAGCCGAATTTTGCAACTAAAACCCACCCGACTTCTAAGAATACCTGTCCAAGTAACTGCTGTAAGGTAAGAAATCTGACCTTATTTTGATAGCAATAAAGCTTTTCATTTTTTCTTGCAACTGCTGCACATCTATTCATCTCATAATGTTGTTATATATTTATTAAGGAAACATCATTGATGAAAATATTTGTATAGCCATATAATCATCAAATAAGTCCAAATACTTACAAAAATTGTAGGACAACGATTCGCAAAAGCGTACACCGGTAGACTGTGTCAATAACCTACCGAGACAAAAGTACACGTGGCACCCAATCATTCCATTTAATTTTTCAGTTAACTTCGCACGTTCCCATAAAGTAGAGTCGAAGGACCCTGTTATTCAACTGGGTCCAACAGAACGCACACGATAATAAGTTCCGGTGATGCTCTGTGCTTTACAATTGTACCAGACATTCATTTAATTGATCAAGTGATGAGAACCCAGTGACGTAAATCTGCTCATCGTATAAACTTTCGTTTTATCCAAGCAACACTAAGCAAAGCTAACCAATTAACTATAATAAATAGATTACGGAAAGTAAAATTCCATGCGTGAAAGCGCATGAGAAAGGTACAACACATTTTGGGTATGAAGGAAAGTCAACTCACACAAATTTAACAATGTCAGGATTAGTAAGAACCGTATGATGAGTTCCATTTCCTGATAATAGCACACACAGCAAGTGCGTGTCTCTGATTTAGATCTAATTTTCATGATTTGCTGAGAGCACTTGAAGACGGTCTTCAGAGGAGTTTATTGGTACATAAAATATAAAAGTATCTAAGAGTACTACATAATATACATATTATATCAGAGTCAGTCACTTGTCGCCAAAATTATGAAATATACGAAGTATGAAACCAGTTTGGTGCCTACATTCTACATGAGTTCTCATGATCCGCTCATGTTTTTGACTTAATTAAGATAGGAAACGGATTCAGTCGAGTCAAGAGCATGACAAATTTCCTGTTGAAACGTCAAGGAAACAGGACATTGAGGATTTTTAATCAGCAACATGATTACGTTAATAAAAACGATGTGTGTGTCCAAGCTGTTTGTTGACCTAGTGCAGAAACCTTGTCACTGATTTCTTTCGTTCTCAAAGAATCTTGCTAATTTTATCTTACAATAGCGAATCATATACATTTACGAAACCACGAATGTTCATGTGTAACTGACGGACTAAGGATGCGTCGTAATTTCCAGCTGTCACTCAAACATACGCAACGCTTCCAGTTTGACGAAATTTTCTAGAGAAATTTGACTTTAATGACAGAGGGGGAAATCGGATCTCTGAACCCAAGTCATCATTCATATTTATAATGCACAGTAGGGCCATTGAGGAACTTTTGTTTTCATTAAAAAAAACCAAGGGAAAGCCATAGACAATGAGGTATGGAAAACGATGCCATTCATAGTTTCCTATGAACTCACTCTACAGGTGCTAATTATAATAGGTATGGACGGTACCAAACTCAGCGGCTGACAGTTCCTTGCTTGTTATATAAAGATAAATATTAGCAAATATCAGCGTCACTATTGCATCTTTAAAACAGCTATACTTTTTTGTTGTTGTTGCATGTTTCCAGTTTATACCGTCAAAGCATGGTTACTGATAATATTAATATAACATTCATTTACAAAAACATGATTCAATCCAATTGAAAATCTAGACAAAAGACTTGTGATTATTTGAACAAGTCTGACTAGATGCACATATTTATATGCATATGCAGCGCGTATACTGCGGAGTAATATAGTATATCTATATAGTTGCTGTATAGCTTGGGTTCGTGTATCGTGTACACCTCCAAAAGGAGAGAATTGAAAGTACAAACAAAAATGCACGGACTTTGCTTCACGGTAACAGCTAGAGACGCTAGAGTGGTTGACTTTCGTCACTAAAAATAGCTCCGTACTATGTACATACGATATCATTTGCCGATGCACCACAGAAACCGTAGGCGTGTCAATATGACGCAGTACAGAGCTGCAGAGATACCGGACAGGGGATCAGAGAGACAATCAGAGTGAGATCGTACATGATAATTATGAGTGACATATAGCAAAGCATGCGAACGTAAGAGTCAAAGTCAGCATTACATAATTGCACTCTGCAACTTTAAACACAATGCGTAATACGATTGTTTACGCAAGTTTGCATTGTTAATTCAATACAAATATAAATTGGTGTTTATTTACCTTCGTTTTTTGTAACTTTCTCCGTCATTGCTATTGCATTGAATCAGTAATTTCCACATATCTACATGATGTTAAACAAAACCCGGATTTCCCGTTTAGATATTGACAAGTTTGAAACCTTGGGGCATTCTCAAACCTACAAAAATCCCAACCATGCGCTATGACGGTGCATTTGTGAAATTGTATCGTCATATTCGTCATAATAAAAGCTGAGTGTAAGGAGAGTCAAATATGTTTGGAAAGTTACAAATGTTTGAGGATCTTGCAAAGAATTGCAGCAACAGAAGATCTCAATCCTTTTCATGGTCAGAAAATAAATATCTAGTGGATTTTTTATGAGCAAATGGATTTACCTAATGGCAAACAATTGATGAGAAATAAATAGAAAGGTATAATGATCACTAACTACGTGATATCATCCCACTTGCTAAACATCTGAGCACGTAGACTTCCTCCTTCATATACTAGTGAAAATTGAAACTGTCGCATGGACTTGGGTTTTGGAACGTAACTAAATACAAAGTGAAAATAAAATTTTCCTCGAACTAGTTATGCCAGATTTCCCGAGATGAAGTCATTATTTTGCAAACACAGGATCGAACGTTTAATAGACTACACCAAACGCTAAGCGGATTGTTGTTTGTCCGGAATCTTGAACAAAGAAAAAACCGTGGTCAACAATGACAGAGTATGGTTGAGAGTCAACAAAGCAGGATAATAAAGCATCAATGATTTAGGTTAAACTGATTAACACACAGTCCGCATCAAGCATCAAGGAACCATGATGTCACACAACTAAAGACTTCAAAATTGCTCAAGTTAAAGTCGTCAAAATTAAGTACATTTCAAGCAGCGGCAGTTACTGAAAATCAAAAAAAACTCTAGCTCAGACGTTTTTGATATGACTGACAGGAATGAAATCGAATCTGTTAAAATGTGCAAAGTTGTTTCCTGGAACTTCAATTTGTACATAAACACGAAGCGCATGCCGTTGCAGCATAAAAGATTATATCGTACTAAACAACTGGAATTAGCATTCGAGTGTAACTCATAAATAATACTAAATAAACATTATTAAACACCGGTGATGAGTTCATAACAGGTCCGACGTGTCGATAGATGATCTTATGTAGAACAAATAATATTTTAATATTTACAATCGTGATGTAACTGTAAATCATTTTTAGCACACACCTGTGCAGTCGACCAGTTGAGAGATTAAATACTATATGCTAAAATTTGGTAACCTTTGTAGCTTTTGGGCAGCCGTAATTATGCCCATCGCATTGATCTTATATTGTAATTGGTAGGTGAAGTCATTCATGCAACTGGAAAATTGAATGAAAGGATTCATCTTTGTCTTGCAACAAAACAGAGAAGCAGAAGTGCACTGTACTCACTCCTTGTTCGACTCGCCCGTATATCTTTAAGATTTACTTTCTTGTTCATTTGCATGTACCTTATTTTATTAATTTTTCAATGCAATTTGATGAGAATAAAAAATACCTCATCAGACAATACATTTTCAATGCACCTTGCCCCTAATGAGTACGTACTCTAATTTGCAAAAAAAAATATTTCAAACATTATAACTAATTAAAATCAAATCAGTTTTATCGCTATTCAATCCTGATAAGTTGAGCGCTATAAATATAAAGTAGGTATGTATGTACATGTAATAAAACTTGTAATCTAAAAAAACGGACT
The DNA here is from genome assembly GCA_027743935.1 of Sinodicranocentrus sp. ZH6. Lineage (NCBI taxonomy): Eukaryota > Metazoa > Arthropoda > Collembola > Entomobryomorpha > Entomobryidae > Sinodicranocentrus > Sinodicranocentrus sp. ZH6. Next base: position 38,647 of record JAHZNA010003969.1, on the reverse strand, counting down.
GAATGAAAAGTGGATTAACCGTAAAGATGCATTAACTGGTTAATATTGAATGATTATTATTATATATTGGATACAGCTAATAATTATACGGTGTAATGATATTATGAATAAAAAGGTCCAAGTTTAAAGTTTTAGAAGGTGCTGGCCTTTACAGAACATTTCAGTTTCACACACTACACACATATGTTTGCGTGAGACTTCATCCGCAAAAAAACTACGACACTGTAATTAGGATCACAATTTAATCCAATTTTGTGAAGTAGGTATATTGAATAGTAATCAATGATTGACTATAAGAGTCCTTTAAACTTTACATAAGCGAGAAAGACATTCATACTTCATACAACAAGTCTTCATACAAATGATACAACTTAAACGTGGGATTTTCTTACCAATATTATCTCCGTGGCCCATCTCGGCTAATGCTTTCATAAGGTCTGGAGAAATAATCGAGGGGATTCCTTTAAGACCCATTTTAAAAGCCTTATTTATCAATAAATATATGGATATCTGTAGTGACAGAAAAAATTACTTTATAATCCAACGTTCAACCAACACAATTTTAATTGAAATTAAAAGAATTCAATATTTAAATCCCCAGCCAAATCAGTATATACAACAATAGCCAAAGAATATTGTATTGAACTGGTTTAAACAATTTGCAAAAGGTGTTAATTTGTGCAAGCACACTACTGACACTGATTATGAAGCAGGAAAAAAAATTAATAAAAGCACCAAACACACAACACCACGCCTTACACCTTGGAGCACGTTTCCAAAAGGGATTCCCATACAAGATGATTTTCACACTCCTCCACTCAAAACACAGTAATACATGATAAGTATAGCATCTTCTCATTTCTCAGTAACTCTCGTATTTTCTCATTCAAGTGGATGTGATAAGATAAGTGAAAACTGATGATGAATGAGAACCCAGCCAGTTGTAAGTTTTAACCCCCACTCATCTGATATCTAATTGCCCAACACCAAATTCATGACACAGATAACGAGACTAGTCTTTCATTCCAATAATCAATAGCTTATTGCATTGATTGACAATACAGCAAACAACATACTTTTATGCCCACTGCATTCATACATATTTTTTACAATAATACACAGACAATAGAAGAAATCCCTAACGCAAACAGCAAATGAACAAATAACTTATTCATTATTGACACCATACGTTTTTTATTACTTTTTATTCTCACATGCATCTAAAGAGTGTAAAGACAAACTCTACAATTACTGCAGGTAGGACAGAGGAAGGACAACAGATAATAAAATGATAAAAGACTTCTTGAAATTTGCCGAAAAGAAACAGGCGAAAATTACACTGAAACAGTTTACGTTTGACGTTTTCCTACAAATTTTTCTCCGAATACGGGGAGAGGATTTTTAGCATGTATTTTCCCAGCAAAAAGAAACCAAGCTACTTGAACCACTTTTTATTATATTTTACTAGGATGAACTTGATACAACTAACAACTAAAATAAAAACAAATAAACCTCCCGTGAAAAAAAAATTCTGGAAAAGGCACACACAACACTTGTAAAAAAAGAAACCCGTTTTGATTTACTGACAAGTAGCAATCTTGAGGCAGCTGGAACGGCTCTGGCGCCAAAAACGCTCAAAGCCATAGTCGGAAAACAAGGGCAGGCAGAGCACATTGCTCTCACATGAACACATGCTGTATTCTACCACCTATGGAGACTTACATTTGTTGCAAGTTGATGCTTCATGATGATATGGCAGTTACAGTTAAATGTGTCTTGGCCCTTTCACTACTTTACTAACGGCAGATGATTTGGAGCCGGGTGAAATACGAAGAATTCGGGACTCTCAAGAAACTAATTATTGGAAGGGATTTTTTTCCACTTGAGAAAAGCTTCTGAAGCTAATGCTTCTTCACAAGGACATATTACACAAGATAATATCGAGTGATGGTTTCCCATCGTTGAAGTACATCTTTGACATTGACATTGACCGTTGTTATCCTTTTTTCCGCCGGGAGCGTAAAGGTTGATACATATTCTTTCCCTGAAGCCGTTGCAGAGAAATTTGCTCGAAAGGGGTCATAACTTTCGTTTGAAATTGGGATGCAGGGATTTCATTTCCCACGTATCATACCGTGCAAATAAAGTTGATTATTGGCTTAAAAGAGCTTGGTGGGATAATGTTTTTGAAAACAATTTTGTTTGTCTGAAATCCTCACTTGATATAATTGATATATAGTCAATAAGTAGGATATGATGGGGGCTATAGGTATATAGAGAAGATTTTGAAGTTTGTATTTATCCTTTTTGAGGTTTATAAACTGCATGGTGATAATATACGTTTAACAGAGAAAATTATCAACTAATCTGCCCATCTCAACCTTTTTACAGTATTTTATTTGAGGTTAATCTCCATTCTGTACTGTGGGCAGCGGTGAGTCTCTTCATTTTGGAATGAAATGAATGCTTTGTGCAAAAAGAAGATGAAAAAAATTCTTCACAGGCGCCTTACCTATTTAAAATCAAGGCGTTTTAACCTGAATTAATACCTTGGCAGACAGATATTGATCTTGATTCATACACGGTGTAAAAAAACGCTAACTACCACATAATAGAAAATGTGACCACCCCCTCATCATTATCAGCTTTGTCCAGTAATTATATTACTTCATATGCTTATAATCAAGGATGGGTGAAATCGGATGATGCTCAAGTGAGGGCGAAAAATGGCAAGAAAACTACATGCATTGGGTGTAGTTGGTAAATCCGAAGATATATGTCGGCAGGAGTCTTCAAGCAGATAGCATTTCTCGGAACTGATTGAGATGACTGCACTTGGCTGCATTGCTATAGAGTCAATGTGTTTCCTGGCATTTTCATACGATTATTAATTCCTAGTCGATCTCTTCTGATCTTACACATATATATACTCCACACGGACGAACATTCGATTCAATTTGCATGTTGACTTCACACAACTGCAACCTGCTGCAGCTACTTCTACTAGAGAGTAAAAGAAAGCAGTTTTTTTCCTTCCCCTTCCCTGTCCCAGTCCGTCGTCCTAAATGCAAATTCATGGAAAAGATGTTGCATTAAAGAGGTGGAGGTGTGTAGCACCAGACTACGTGATAACGTGATGTGATGTGATGATGAACGTGCAAAAAGCTCATCGTCAGTAGGTAGATACATTACTTTTAGGCGACTTCATTCCTTATTATGCAAATCATGTGTAATGTATATACTTACTACTTACTAAAATTACTGCATCACATTCACGGTAGCACGATGCGTTGGTCTATGAGTAGGGATTTGGGCTCAACCAATTTCTGTGAATCTCTCAGGATTGATTGCTGTTATTCGTCATTATATTCCGTTGTAATTTACAAATTGCTGTGAACTTCATATTAGGCATATTTCATGTAGAAACAAACGTACGCAATGTGTCTGGCAATGAGTAAATAGGAATTATAGTAGGAGTAAATAGAAATATTTATGTTTTTCCCCTTAACATAAATCTGCAAATATACATGCATACCTTTATACAAGGATATTAGCGATATCTTTAATCTGACTCCGCATCAACGTCCTCCTCTCTGCTGGTCAGCAAAAAACAAGTGCGTTGATTTGCGTGCATGCATATTTTCTCGGAGTCGTAAACGAATGCAATTTGGAACCAGCCCGCATTCGGAAGAATTCATGCGTGTGTGAGTTTTTTGCGTTTTTTCAAGGTGTCTCAATGCACCACTCATTTCTTTGTTATTCTTAGCCGGCTACTGAGAACGGCTCATATCCCAAGCCAGAGAACTTATTTATTACTCTAATTAAAAGGTACACTCATTGCGAAGCAGTTCAAGTGTGCTATAGGTCCACTCCTACACCATGCACTATTTTGATTATTTCCGTGAAATACTCAATATGCAAGTTGTAAGTCAGCAGAAGCACCCGACAGGCAGGCGAGGCAGGCGGTTGGACTGGTGGCTGGTCATGTCATACTCGTGTGAGTATGGTAATGGTAAATAAAGCTGTTCCTCGTTACCAGGGTCTTGTTCCTCTCATACCTTTACTGTGGTCTGCTTCTCCTAGAACGCAGGGTTGACTCCATGAATGGATGCAGTTTCGTTTGAAATCATGAATTACATGAAAATATGAAATAAAAAGTTGGCTCTCCACCATGTAGTTACAAGTGACAGGTTAATGAAATCTTTGCTCTTTTCACGCTTGTTTCGCTCCTTTCATGATCATACCATACCCTATTGTACTTTCATTTAGTCTAGGGTCTTTTCTGCTCGTTTAATCACTACTTGAGCAAACCTATCCATTTTATTGCAGCTTTACTTACCTACTTATATGTATTATAAGTTGATCCTGTGATATGATCTTGAAGCGTGGTAATTTCTTGAGGTCTTGCTGATTTCTTCACATACAAATTTTCATCTTTTTGTCTCATCTATTTAAGTCATTCATACATAACATTGGGTCTCTTGTACGAACACCTTTTCCAGTCCCACGTTGAGGTTTTGTTTTGTCTTGTAACAAAAAGGCTCCTCCATGAGATCTTTCTGGAATGCATGAAAGATACGAAATGTTTTTACCTTTGAGTACCATCATCATATCATCCTTACTTTTCTCATGTTTTACAACTGAAAAAGAAGGGGAACTGTTCTGTGCATCGCTAACATTTCGAAAATGGAATGCAATCAATATAGTTTTGCGTATGAACCTTTACACGTACAAGTAGACTTGTCTGCTTTTGACCGAACTGCCCTTGTCTTGTTTCGGCAGCACTCCTTGTTGTTTTTTTTCTCCATAATACCATCATCACTATCAGATCAAACTCTGTTGGTCAAACTAGGCATCGAAAAAGTGACCAATTGTGGCATGAGCTGAGTTGCTTTTAGCAGGTTTGTATATTTGAATAATAATAAAAAATCTTTTTTACGCACATCAAGCACGCACTTGCCGGCAACTTGTTTTCTCATCTATCTAATCCACACACACACTGTTAGCTTAATAATAGCTTTTCCTTAGGAATTCATATCTTGACCCTAATCTTTTTTTATATGTTGATTAGCTGCTATATTTGTAGGCGTTTACAAGTGAGCAACTTTGCAGTATTCCCTAGAAGCGTAATCTATGTATGAATTCATAGGAATTTGGCAGGAGTTGAGTCATATGATGCATGTTAGGGATTCTTAAGCAAAGACCGCTTTCTCAAGAGCTGTTTATAGTTTTATGAAAACTCTTTTATTAGAATTTATCGAGTCATTACACGACTTTTCCTCAGTTGATTACTGAATCATTCTCAATTCACATTATTCAGGTGCCAGTGTGGTGGCCGATGCTTGGGTTTATGTTGATTTGCAAGCGTTTGCTTCATTCATAACTTCCTCATAATGAAGTCGGAGCGCGAGTTGTATAACTAATTACTATCAACTATACTGTTGATTGTTACTCTGAAATTTAAAGTCATGAGTTTACATAATCAAGACAACACAAAAGTGACGAAGAAATGCACGGACAAATTATACCACATTACAAAACCAAAGGTTTTAGACGATAGACCCCAACAGAGTCACAGATTCAAGGCAAATGCAAACTGATAATGAAAGAACCTTCCTTCGGCGATCTACAAAGATGAAAGAAAGTCTAGGTATCGTTGCTGGTAAAATGCCAGAGTCGCTTTTTCAAAAAGAAAAACCATTTCCTAGACCTTACCTAAAATACTGTCTGCGAAGACTGCTGCTAGAGATGAAATAGGGGTTCTGTTCTTACTTTGGAACTTCATATTTGAGATTTAAACACTCAACTCATCAGAAAGAGGAAGATATATACAGCATGCGACATGCGTACAATATTCTGGAGTACTTTTATGGTGCCCATCATATGCTCACTTATAGTATCATTGTAATCAAGTTTAAATCTATACATTGTGATAATTCATCTATGCTATCTAATAATTAAGTAAACTAATCCCAAACCGATCACAGATTATCCCTACATAAAAATTAAGGGATGTTGTACATTCGACATTTTATATCAATAAATATAATACATATCTAGAACTAGAAATGAATTTATGCATTATAACATCCATTTCACTCCAAACTATACTTGTTGTGTTATAAAACTACATTCTATGATATACTGACATATGCATTGTAAGACTCCATAGTATAAAGATGGAAGGCCTACATGACCTAGACTGAACAGGATGAACTGAAATGGAGGGAAAACTTTTATTGAAGGGATATGATAGTGTGGCATATGCAATGCATGCGTGGAATGTAATGATGACAACCTGACAACGACAACATATCCGGGTGTACTGAGTAGAAATGCCCTTGAGAGGGGAAATATTCACAATTGTAGACTGATAAAAGTCTAAAGATTAAACTGTGACCTCCACCAATGACCAACACATTTCTCTTTCCCAGTCCCGGATTAATCTGATGCAAAAATTTCATGCAAGGAAATCACTGATAACGGGAAAGCGCTTTAATCGACAAATGATTGTAATTGTAAGGACAATTTCATGCACGCTGGAACCAGATCAAGTGATTTTGCCAAGCGCTGACGTTTTGGTAAGATGTGATTGATCATTTCATGCAAACATGTTTGCATGTAGTGCATAAGACGGTTCGAGCCTTCGCGTTTCCCTCGTTGAAGACGCCCGCACCCCTACATAGTATGGAAGTCTAGTATCCTCAACTCATTTTGGCTACAACGTCTGATGTAATAATTTCCAGTTGACCGTAGTATAAAATGAGGGAACTACATTATGATAACACATGCATCATGGTGGTCGGATAGTATCTATGGATTTTGGACATTATTGCATGCCTCATATATCAGCAAGAAATTAACTGAAAAATATCAATTGACCCCTAGCAACAAATTGTTGATCATTTTAAGTTCCAAATAATTAATTATTTACTTATAAAATAAAATAAAAATAAAAGGAATTTTGTAAACAATCATTTGCCATTAACGGAAGTATATATTTTGTGATCATAAAAAATCTACCAAGTGCTAAAATTCTGAATATTTTGACTTGAGAGTTTGAGACAGCTATCTTTATAAGGGGTACTAGGTGAGACTAGTGTTCCCCTTTGTTAATTTTATTAATCAGTGACGTAGTTAGGGAATAAATTACATATACTGGATAGCAAATATAGTTACGAAAAGTTAGTTTCAAGCCAGCAGAAAGTAAGATGCGGAAAACCATTACGCATTCTTTTGAATTTTCTTCAACAACGGTGAAGACCAACGGATTGGATTCAATATCGGATGAACATTTCCCTGAGGCATTGGTGCCACTGGATGAACCTTCTCGAAAGGAATGTATCCTTTTCAAATCTACTAAAGGGAATCAAAATTATAGTCACAGAATCTGCTCTACAGGTATGATGAATGAGAAACATCTTTGCTTAAAAGTTAACTATTAAGTATTTATTGCATAATGTGTTAGTTAGGTTGTTAATATTTTATATTCAATGTTTAAACACTGAGATTGACCATTCGCACATGTAGTCTACTGGTTAAGCTATTATCAACTCTGTGAGATAGACATTGCGCTTCGTTCGTACTTTAATATAGAACAGATTTTGTTTTCTCAGGCAGCTTAATGTCTTTGCAATATTACGGTTATAAATCCATCAACTCCTGTTTTACTGGTGTAAAAAAGGATTGACATTTTTCATAATATGTAGGATGTGTCATGTGTCAAACATTTTAAAACTTTTTTCCACTTTCTTGACGTATTCCACCTTCTTTAAAAATTACCGACAAATAGTTGCTTACAACCATTTTGAAAACAAGTGTATTTAATGTACACATGGGGTATGAGTTCGTGAACACGATGTAAAGGTGTGGGTGTCTGGATCTTTCCAGTTCTTTAAAATCTAACATTTCAACAGAAAAATCCCATCCTTTCATATCACCTTTTTTAATCCCATTCTAATGGCATTCGGGCTGTAACAAAAAGGTTTTTCCTTTTCCGTTACAATTTGTGATGGTTAGGCAGATAAACTTGGCTTTGATTAACAATGTATTTATTCTGATAATTCTTCCCGGTCACCAGTGTTGAGTGTGCGTCACCACTTTAAAAATAACTCGCATTGTAATTGTAAAAAGGATTTATTTATTTATATTTTAAATCTCACCGGAAGTATATGGAGTGCAAGGATTATAGAATTCCCAGTTTATTACAAAACTAAAAGGCTTTTCATAGAAAGAGGAAAAATACAAATTTTCAAATTCAGTCAGATATATTAGACATTGGGAAAAAATTCGTTGCTCGTTACTTTTTTTGTGAAAGGGTTGCTGGCAAAGGTATTTATTACCTTGATTCCTCCTTATAATAACAAAAATATGCAAATGGTATGTTAACGATCACGTTACCCAAAATCAATCAAGGTATGGAAACAGACAAACCTGCAAGACTTAATCATGTGTGACAATTCTTTTTTAAGCGAAAGTCACATGATGATGATGTTGGGTGGTATTCCCTGAAACAAGGTTTAAACATGTCGTTTCTCACACATAATATAACGTCATTGCAAGAAAACTTTAACATTTTTCAACTCCCCACATAAAACCCTTCAGAAAAACGTTCCATGTGTAAAAAAGGCAGTTACGAGAGAGCGGTCTAGAAGCAAAGGTTGAAATGGAATGATGTTGGACTTAGAGCAAAAAGGCAAGGGTTGAGTATTGAGCGAAAGGGTTTCCTCATTTTTCATCATCGGGTAGGAAAACTGTCATATAGCTTCATAAAAAATCGACAGTTACCTGAATTACTCTTTGACAGGCCGTAGACATTGCAATACAATGCATTGGAAACTTGTTGAAGGTGTGTGTGTGTGTCCATTTATAAGCTGTCTTACGTAGGTCCCTATATTTATGGGGATGTCTGCCCCTCAACCTTTTTCATGTGCACTTGTTTGTACGTCCAAAAATCTACATATGTGCTTGAGAAAACGCATAATATGATGAATGAAAATACCAGGGAGAAGAGAGTGCATGTAATTATTGTATTTTTTTGGTTGGATAGGCTGCTGCTGGTCAGTTGAAAGCTCATATTTGATCGTTGCATTGGACTTGGCCCTTCGTACTTTGTTCACACTTGATAATTCAAGTCAAAAAAGGGCACTTAGCACCTTCATCCTTTTTTTTTACCTTTTTTGAATCACCTTTCATTCAAGAATGGAAAAGTTTCTTTTGCTCTGCTTCTGAGCCGTAACAGACAATAAGGGTGGACTAATCAGTGTTATGATGATTATCGTAAATTAAATCCAACAGTGGGTATCGGACGGAAGGTATCAAGGTATGTGTTTTTTGACTGACTACCGTGACGTTCTATTTCAATGTTTTTCTCAGTAGTAAGGCACCTCGGCTTATTATTTTCACGTATTGACATATTGGAATTTTAGAATGCACGCAAGCAGACTAAAAAAATTCCAAATATGCATGTGATTGTATAATGTACACATTTTTTCGTAACTTTTCTGAAAATGAAATAATGCGACCGGAAAATACAAATGTATTGTGTACTTAGAGACCTTTTTTCTTGGCTAATTTTACCCCAGATTCCTTTTTTAAATTGTATGGGTGCATTTCGAGGAACAAGAATTGCTTTCACTTATTCCGCCGAATACCAATGAGCTCATCATGTGTCGTTTTTCCTCCAGACTGGCAAGCAAGTGAGGCTAGTTTCAAGCCTACTTTTAGTAACCTTCGTTCCGAAAAGGTTCAAAAGTCATTCATTCATTCTTTCATTTAGGTTTTTGGAAAGGAAAGTAAAGTGTGCTTGATTTCTTATAGAAATAGCTGAAAAACGTAAGACGCTCGACATATGACAAACGTATTTGGCTTTCATATTTTTCTACCTGTACTATATTACATGACACTTAAGAATGAAGTGCAAACAAAACAGGTCGAATAAAGTGCTCAACTAAAATCACACTTCACATACCTGGTACAGAGCAGGAATGTGATGTGTAGCAGGTGGTTTCGCACTTGCCGACCTGCTACTACTGCGTCATGTAGCCCCAAGTTCATCAGAGGAACACCAAGCCTTCATTCCCATCCCCATTATCCAAGTGAATATCTCATTCATTATCTTATGCTCTTATACCATGTAAGCACAATTAACATTTTTTACTGTTGATTTAACTGGTTGTGTATGTGTACAATTTAAAACAGATGTTTGATCGCTGACACTATGCGAATAAAATGCAGCGGTTAGGGCATTATTTACATTGCACATTTATTTTACATCTTGGATTCATGAAAGATATGTTTGGTTGGGAGAGGAAAGTGTACTGAAAGGAAAGTTTTTATGAATGAATGGTATTTCCATCTTTATTCCGCTTTGTTTGTCAATGTATGATGTATGATCTCAATATTTCGCTCTGGTAATAACTATGAATGAGGATGATGTAAGATAAATGCTATGCTAAATGATTATGTCACCATGAACAAAAAGTCCGCTTCTTTAACACATGCAGAATCTCAGGTATGTTAACGAGTGGAAGGGCAAGTTGTTATCAAGTAATTGAACATCTGTAATCAATCAGTTTGTAAATAGTTCCGAAAAACATGGAGATAACTAATTAACAAATAAGTAATGTTTTAAGATTTTAACAATTATTGAAATTTTTGCATCCTCCGTTTATTTGTTCCTCACATCTTTCACTTATCTTCACTGTCCAAATTTCAAATATTCCAATTTCCATTTAAAAAAAATTATAAACAAAAATTACTGCGTTTGTCATCATTTTCCCATTTTTTGACACCCTTTTATCAAATTCAGTGTTGTAGTGCAGGTTGTTTACATAATAAAGCCTGTCCTTCCTATTTTCACGGTAACGCCGTGATTTCCGCGTAGCTTTGATTATACTTGGGAACGGAATCATAGTTTTGTTTGTACCGTAAAGAGGGATGGGCACAAAATCATTTTTAGCAAATGAAATGACTTCATCGCCAATAAATTTTATGTGTGAATTGGTCTGGTGGTAGCTCGTCATCGTTAGTTCTCGATTAATTTCCATATATGACATGGCATGGATCATTTTCAGCACCAATACCGCACTACGCAAGCGAATCCAACATCTTCTTGAGCTGTGAGTTTGAATGGCATGATGACTTCAATAATTGGATAGTGATGACTGGACACGGATGTATTTGCATACCTTCACAATGATGATATCAACTGGATCATGTTTGCATTTGTTCTCTAGTTCAAGTGTCTGTTTACATTGAAATACCATGTTTATCAATAAGGATGACCTAGTTGTGTTAATTAATCTTTAAATTAATTATTTACGGTCTCCACACAAATCATTAGTACAAATAAAAGATGTAGATTATTTTTATGCATCAAGATATATTTTGGAAACCTGGATTTCCGGTGTGTGCAATAAAACTCCATGTCATGTTTGTCATGAGCTATTCTTGGATTTCAGGAATTGTTATGCATAGGTAGACATACTACCTACATCCTTTGGCAGCTTTATCATATACAGCTCTGCAAAAATGAATGCCGGTACGGTTCCACTTCATCGTTTTGAGTCGTGTTATTGTACAACCAATCTAACGACCTAAGCGACTTTGCTGGTTCAATGAAAAACCCGTGTGACTAATATCTTGCCGAAGAAGTCGCAAGTAATGATCTGGAAAAACGTAGGGGGTCTCATATTTTGCAAATATTACTGTAGCATATGGCATATAAACCTGCCAAAACTCTTGTCCACGTTATAGGTATCAAGGCTGAATGAGCGAGTGAGTGAAGTAATATGACAGGCGACAACAGGCGCCACACGACTGGCGATGAATTCGCTTGCTCACTCCACACTGTTCACTTGTCGAATCCTCCTACTTGAATCAATGCTAGCAGTCTGTTATACTGATTCGCTAGTAACGCTGCTTCTTTGCTACCAACCACGTAACAGTGGTCATAGTGGACATACCTATAGTTTTGCTAAAAATACACATATAATGATAATCTTTGTATGTATAATTTAATGTATATACGCCATGTGTGTGGGTGAGTGAGATCCGTTGAATGCATCCGAATCTAAGTTGATTAGAGTAAGCGAAGGAAATGGATTTGGAGAGGAAAGGTCATGGTTCTCGCGAAATGGGAATGTGACGTGCAGTACAGATGAATCAGCATGTGGCGTATTAGTATATACATGCGTAAAATTTACTTCATTATGTAACTGACACGAAAGCGAGGGTGGATCGGATTCATGAGTAAATTATCTCTCATACCACATACATATCTGACTGTCTTCACTCGTCAGACATTAAATCTATCTGACGTCCGGATCCACTAAATCCACTTATATGTCTACCGCTAATATACTGGTGAGAGTAGTATTGTGTGTGTGCGCGCATTTGCATATCAATTACATGAAAGTGAGTTACGCATGAACCATGTATGCAACAAAGTGCATAATAAATGGTAAGTAACCTTTGCCAAGCGAAAAGCACATGTGTGAAACGGCAATGTTTGTTTATGAACTTGCCCCTTTGGCAAGCTCAGCGATTTGACAGTCTCAGTGATGATGAAGGAATTGCTGAGAAAGATTTCTACTGAGAGGTATGCACTTTCTTGTATCTTCATGTTTTTATCGTGATGATGATGAGCTGGCATTCTACAAGCACTAATTCAGCTTTGCAGTTTCTATTTTGCATAATAATAGATACATTCACCGACACATTGCACAAAAAACAATGCACGCACACATGCTTGCACTACTAGTCTCTATACAAAGGTGCATTTCTATTTAGGTAACTTTTTTATTATTATGGACTCGCTCACTATATACCACTAACTGCAACTCTAACTATACCGCACACATGCATACAGACATACCATGAAGACAGGTATTCGTCATCATTTTCTTTCGTTCACATTGAGCTCCGTTTCCAGGTAATCACGCTCACGTACTGTAGAATTCCTATTACTTGTTAGCGGATTATCTACATCATCATCAGTTCAGTTGTAGTACGGCGCTCACTCATCCATCGTAGAATTAACCGTGAAGCGTTTATGTATTATATATATTGTACATGTGTATGACTTTTTATATAGCGTCGACATAAATATCAGCGTTTTCTTTTCAGTACGCGGTGTCCTACCTAATCTAGGCTAATATGTATCATGTGAGGTTTGCTAGTTTACTACCAAAGTTGTAGTAGATCGGTGTACACGACTCCTTCTCATATTTTATTGTAGTCGTTGGTTTTCCCTCTAAAAAGTTCTTTTCGTATTCTTTTAATCAACTTTGATGTACTGAAGCCTACGCATATTATGATTTGACGTTACACTGTATATTATCCCAATGCAAACATACACAATAGCATGCTACCTCACTCACTCCACTAAATGCCATGTGGAGTGTGGGTCTCAAAAACTGGTGCCTGTTTAATCTTTCTGAACATGCGGATCTTTGTAGGCAAAATCCTTGTGAAATTGTTCGTCTGTGTAAACAACATTACACGGGGAGAGTAGTATGCTTGATGGTTTAGTTTTTTTGCAACCGCATCCGGCTCCTTGTTGACCAGTCGCTAATTTCCCACTGACGGTTTGTTTCCTAGCCATCCTTTAATAGCGTCCGTCTATCCACACCGGCAATTTACTCATCATGTAATACAATTTCAAGTAGATATTTGGCTATTACATACAGCTCATAATTTTCCATCTTGGTTATGATCAATGATGACTTACTTGCGAATTATCAGCTAGCAATCGTTAACCTTTTAAAGGGGGCTGGTGAAGTGTTTAATGTAATGTACGACGACGACGTCTGATGAAATGAACGTTCTTGAATTTGCATTTCGTCCGTCGTCGTTACTCTAACATTTCCTAGTATAGCGGCAACTGATTAGGGAAAACCCATGTGTTTCGTGGCATATATATTCTCTAATTTTGGCAACATGCTTAACAATACGGCCTTATTAAAAGGTGCCTTAGTCATCCTATGTTTTGCTTACTCTCTCTCCCTCTTCTCTCTCTTTTGCTAGATCAATATTACATACCTATACACGTGATTGCACTACGGCACATGAAAATCTGGTGAGAAGCTCAGTTCAGTCTCATTTCTTATGAACTACACAATGGGGAGCAAGCAACAGTCGAAGTTGATTAGTGTGGTGCCTGTTTTCTGACAGGTTTTGGCACTATTTTATTCCTCATTTTTTCATCCTTTCATTGTCATAAACTGGAATGAATTGTCATTGTGGGAATTTAACTTTGTATTACATCAAGGATGTTTGTCTTTTGCTGTTTCTTATCAGAAATGGGCATGTGCATCATGCTATCATGTGCATATCATTATGATAGATGATAAATAGGAAATAAATAAGTAATTCTCAGTAAAGCACACTATACTGGGTACAACCTAAAAGTGGCACTGGGCACATTGCAATTACAAGATTAGAAAAATGAACGTCATTAAATCAAATAAGGTTTTAACTCAATGTACAGGTAAATGTACAGGTAGCAAGGTACATGAGCATATATTTACCCACTAAAATAATTTTTCCCGTGCTTTTACCTCACCCACACTGTCTTACGCACAGCAATGTGCATTTTGAGCAATCAATTTCATCGCACAGATTTTTTTACCGCATTGCAATTACACATTAGCAGGTAACGGATGCTCTCCAATACACTGAAATCGCGGTGCCTTACCCTGAATCAGTTGTCATTTGCATCAGCTGCCGATTATGTTTGTCAAGGCGAATATGATGACGGTTGACGATGTGATGAAATAACAAAAGATATAAGAAACAATGCATCCATTGAAATATGAAACCAGCAGCAGATGAGTAAGCCTGGTGCAGGTGGTGATGCATTATTTTTTTGCAGAGAATGCCATCACATCAAGCACGGTCTCTATTCAGCTTAAACATTCCTTAATACAGTGAAGCATCAGATTAACATTTACTTGGCCAATCTGACGAAATAAAATGTCATTCTGTAGGGATAACCACGTACAAGCTATAGAAACCCTGATGAATATGTATGAGAGCTCGCCACACTGACAGCAATTTTTTTCTAGCAACTTGTTATTCATACATGGCCATACAAATGTGCACAAATTACGTGTAGCCTTTTGCTCTAATGAGAATACATACGATGAAGAGCTTACTATATAGTGTTTAGCTTATCAACACATTGATCTTTCTAGTAGCCTCCTACTACTACAAAACTGCTACTGAACCTGTCGTGTTATGTGAGCGACATATGGTTATTACCCTAACAAACGTTGTTTGCAATGTCTACCTACTTGTGAATGTATACGGGAACATCGTAGCATCAGGAACGAGCCATTATCACTATTTTGCATATATGCACTTACTACATTGTCTAATTTAATACTACTACCGTCATCATCATCATCATAACACTACGACACACGCTGCGCACACTAAAGTTCACACACACTAGAAATTTTACGCTCATTCATTCACTCGCACTCTCGACAAGTTGCATCCATTCATTCATAATTTCCTTATCCAGTGAGTCGACTCTGGCATTTTTTGCGTTGTGTGTGTGTGTGTGTGAGTGAGTAGGTTGCGCATGTTGCGAGTTGAGTGCGACGGATGCAAAGCACTTATTCTTTCATTCATGAATCATTTTATATACATACATGAACCCACATGTAGACTATAATTTCACATTATTTTAACGCATTCTTCTAACCCGTCATCAGACATGAGAGATATGATCCTATTATTAGACGCATAGATGTTTGATCCTGGTTTGTGTTGTAACCCAAATCCAAAACGGAACTGGAAGGAAATTAAAGCAGAATGTCTAGTATTAGGGTTATCATACGTATCATTGCTATCATTGTTCTTGTCTGTGTGCGCAATGAGTTTTATGGTCTATGAACGACGCGTTAAGCATGTCTTTTTTGTACACATTCTTGTCACCACTTATGTACTTGTTTCATCTATTGTGTACAGACATAGGGGTGCAAATTTGAGGTGACGATGATGTCAATACTGATGACATTGTGAGGTATGCATGCACACAAAACATACATACC
This sequence comes from Sinodicranocentrus sp. ZH6, assembly GCA_027743935.1. NCBI lineage: Eukaryota > Metazoa > Arthropoda > Collembola > Entomobryomorpha > Entomobryidae > Sinodicranocentrus > Sinodicranocentrus sp. ZH6. The sequence continues at coordinate 22,586 of JAHZNA010003969.1, read as the reverse complement.
ATTCATTCAACTATTCTCAATGTTGGTGGCTTGTGTCGGCGAACTTGTGGAAACCACCTTGACTTTCCTTTCCGTATACGATGGGAGTGATTCATCTGTGGGATATTCATAACATAAATGCTATTCCGCATAGTCATAGCTCTCTTGTGGTTTTTTGCAATGTTTCTTTTCATCATTTTTTGCATTCCTTAAGATTCCTCAACGTATTTGAGGCTTTTTGGAGGTATGCAGTTGTTTGAAAAACGTAGGTATCTAATCTACGTATGTGGGCTGGGATTTGTTTGTTACGCTTATGCAAAGTAGGTGTGCACCACTTGCGTAAATGCTTTTCAGCAGAAAACGTTTTGTCGGTTTCTTTAATATTTATTTATTTTAATAATCCCACATAAATACATGGATTCCTGTATTTCCCTGAAAGTCTCTTCGGTGGTTGATAATTGTCAAAATGTTACATTGTCATTTGACGTAAGTGGATAATTGTAATTCAAATTTTTCTCTTTTTCTACAAAATATTGGTAATCAGGGCGCTACTCGGAATTGACGTAGAGATATCAAACGGTAGGAGAGGGATTTCACCTTGCATTCTTTATCAGGATAACAACTGACTAGGCACTTATTAATTCAATATGTTTATCAATAACGCACAACACCACTCTCCTTTCATCACCTCATCCTCCATTTATGTGTTGTGTGTTTAGTCTTCATTAAAAGAGTGATTGATTTGTGTTGGGAAACACCTGATGCTTCTACGTCAATGCGCTAATAATCAAGTTGAAAGGCAATAAGGTACTTTAAGTACACAATTTTTCACATTGCAGTATGTAGTGGCATGTCATATGCAAATCTTGATTTGCTTTTGCTCCTTGCCATCAAGTTGTCGAAGGATTTGTGTACTCATAAAAGTTTACTACAATTCCAAGAGTTTTATCACATGTGCATTCCATTTATTTAGGCAGCTAATTTTTCCATGTAAATTTATGTACGTAAATTGCACACGTAAATCAACACTCAGGGGTATATTTATGTGCACGAGCACTCATCTGTCATCTAATCCATATAGATTAAAGATACACTGGGTTTTAAACAAATAGAGTTATCATCCCCACCAGTCATACATCAATTATGTGTGCATATTTTAAATACTTTGTTGTTCCTTATCTCCTTTGCATTTGCACATCCAGGTAAATAACATTCAGTTTTTTGCCGTGGAATTGCGTTGCTGAAAAAAACTACTTTACAACTACAAGAATGAGAAGCTTGGTCTCCATCAGAAACCTATCAAACAAGCACCTTGTGATGGTAATCTGTAGGTGTTAATTGACTCTTCACTCTGCTAACTTGTTATTCTGATCTCACTAGACAGCTCACAATACACATTGGCTTTTCCTGTAGACGCATGCACACTAATTGCATAATAAGCTTGTCTCCTTCAGCACAACTTGCATGCAATAAAGAAACGTTGTATGACATTAATCAGTTAATTGCATGAGGTTACATGCTTCAACTTCCAGAGTGCATCGTCACACACCTCCTTGTACTCAAATAAATTTTACGCACCACGTTGATGCGAAACATACAATTCAGCGAAATAGATGGATAAGCGAAATGCAAGAAATGCCAATAAAAATCTGGTACGTTTTGATGATTGCTGTGATTACGCAATAGAATAGCAAAATTGGTGAATGTAAAACAATTTGAGTTAAAGGTCATGGACATGCACATGCATATGAGTGCACATAGTAGCAGACAAACATGCAAAATATTCATTGTGAAGGATGATGCACTCCAAAATGAGTTGTTGAGCATAATATGCATAATATAATTTATCATGATGAGATGATGACTTTATTATGCGTATTAACTAATATTCTCAAATCGTAAAGAATTCATTCACGGATGTAGGTACGATGATGTAAACAACAAGGCATGTGAGGGAAATTCCCTATACATCCATATATCCAATCCATGTGGTCCAATTAGATATTTAAAGTAGCTTCCCCTCTCTGACTTGAAACAAGGAATTCTTTTCCGCTGGTGGTGGTGATGTAGTAAACTGCTTGAAAGCGCATGCACTGCTTTATAATCATTGTTCTCTCGCGCACCGGCGTTATCTTTGTATTGCGGTAGGTTCCTTTCAGTTTTTCTCAGTGAATTTTGACAGCATGCACGATATTTCTCAAGGCTGATACGATATTGTGAGGAGTACCTGAAAGCTCTTCTTTCATTCCCATTTTTTTCTCAAAGTCATTTACTGTTGTTGTTTACAAATGTTGTAATTACGACCGAGTACCTCTTCACTTTTGTGTCCGCTAAAAGAGCTGTTTAGTTTGCTTCTGTTCTTTTGAAATCCAATCATGAAGTTTGACTTTTTGTGGGTAGCTATCATACTCCTCTTGTTGATCTGTGGACACCGTCGACGTGCTGTATGAAAGCGTCAGTGTACCACCACCAATTCCCAAATTGGCCAAAATAATACAAAGGTGTACCTAACCACTGCTTGCTTTTCTGATCAATGAAGGTTATAAATCAAACTATTCATAATTACTCATATATAGATAATTTTACTCGTACCTGAATCTGAGCAGTTTTCAATCGGCTGGCAAAAGAAACATGAAACTTTCAATGAATGGACAGATGAGTTTGTACTTTGTGTATACAAAGCAAAAATGTATGAGTTACCCAGAGACAATCCCCTTCTGTGAACGCTCAACACTCCAATTCCCCATGAATTATGTGCATGCTTTGCCAGACAGTTGCATGTTTGCTCACCCCATTTACAACAAAGGATTTGTAACGCCGGATAAATCAAATTATTTTTGTGATCTTCGAGGATGCATGCATATTATTAGTAACAAAAATCCGATAAAAAGTGAAGGTACCTAAATGAATAAAAACCGTGGTACACTTTATATTCACACATTTTCTCATCCCTCTCTGTTCCACTTCCAATGAGAGCGTCTCTATGCTAGAAAGTTACATCATTCTTTGAAAATGAATCATAACCCTTTCCTCAGAGATAAACCACCCGCAGATCTGTTCGATACTACTGTCTACAACTGCAGCTCTTATTTTACTATTGCCGTCGTCGCCCACAACTTTTACTATGAGAAGTAGACATCACCACTAGTTGGTCCGACCACGATTATTATTACTATATTTCATAAACATGACCGCAGAGATCATTACCATGTTGTTATATGGCGGAAAGATAAATTAAACAAGAGTAGTCTTAGGTAGTTGCGCTTTTGCCAAAGAGAACATCAAAGTGGAGAGACTGTACTAGGCAGAATCCAGGGAATAATGGCGACAGTAAGCTAATGCTGACTTCGTGCAAGGACTCATTCTCCTCTCGTAATATACCTAATTGCTCACCTGATGATGATAGGAAACAATGAATGAGATGCTTCCAGATTAAAAAAACAAGCAAAAATTGAGTGTGTGAGACTCTGTAAAGAAAGTTGGATCATGTATGCATCACCCATCTCTTTTGTAATTATTGTATTATGGCCATAATCGGCATTGCCATTTTCGAGTCAATCTTAACCAAAAATTAACTTCTCCGACTGACTAGGGTCTTGGCAAAAAGAAGGAGTATTAAAAATGCGAAAAACATATACATACATTATTACACATCCTTTATACTTGAATGCAACAAGTCCATTATTACACGCTCGCTATCTGCCCGTATATAAAAGATGCGTGGATTAATGATGTGAGTATTGTAGCAAGTGATGTTGGTGTTTTTATGATTGTTGTGATGATGATGCATCACTCTACCAAGTAATATACTAACAGTGTTGTTTGTATGCACAATGCACAGCAGATTGGCAAAAATACCTAAACTTTGCCTGACTGACTTTTTGCTTTTCTGCAGTCGTCGTCGTCGTCGTCGTCGTAGGTGGGTATTATTAGGAATATCGACTGTCTGTCGCTTTTTTATGAAGTATGATGATGATGATTACTATGGTTATGGTGAAGCCGTTTATTGCTGGCTAAAACTGAAAGGAAAGATTGAAAAAAATAATATGATATGAATACATGAGGGCGAGGGTACTACTCAGGGTGACGAAATAAGTATCACGATAAATTTTAAAATACGGTCGACACCTCAGCGTTGTTTCTCATCAAACTTCTCACTAACAATAGCCGTTTCGGGTAGTCGGACTCTTTTTAAAAAGGAATCAGATTTGGGGCGACAATTCCCCCCTCCCATAATCAAGCTGTATTTTAGAATTGGCCACTTGCGTATTTTAGGAATGTTTCCTGCAGGGGTAAAAGGTCGGTGTGGCGTTCATTACTTAACAAGCGTACTAGTAGATTAAGACTTCACGTGCACCTGACTGAGCCCTGAAAAAGTCTCTGTACTTAGCGTTAACAATGCCGCTATCAGACTCAAAGCACATGGTGTCTGCAGGCAAGTCCCTATAGGCATGTCCAAATGTGCAATCGCATTCACAGAGCCGTGATGTGTGGTCATTGACGATGATGGTGATGATGATATGAATTTGACCATGGTAAAACCCATCCCAACTATCGCTTCATAACAATCACAAGAAGTACTTTATACCTTGAATTAGGTATCCGTCATCAAACGATTTAACGTCATAACACGGACCATTTTTTATTCAGTGCTTCGATCATTACTTTCATTTATTGAAACTAAATCATGGTTCTCTTGGCTCGTATGCAAATCTCTTTTTAAAAAAAAGTTTGAATTGCCAGGTGAGTCCTCTCGAGTGACTAATGCAATGTGGTCAATTATTTTTTTGAAATTGTACGTAATGAGTCCATTCATTTCTGTGAATAAGAGGGTACGCAGTAAGGCATTATCATTCATAGACAAACATCTACCTGAGCTTAAGTTTAGCCTTCTAGCAGTCATTCCACGCCGCTCATCATTCATAAAATTCGCTGTTTCACCATTTGTCTTAGGTATGTGCATAAAAAGAAGGATTTGACTTTTGAATATAATGATTATTACTAACAGTGCCGCTAGATTCTCACATGATATGCTCATCAACCAAAATATCTGGGGGAAATGTGTTGACAAAAAATGTGGTGTGATGTTCGTTGGGGAAAGAGACAAGGGGAAAATTCGTGAATCATATGTGAGCAAGCATATGGGATCATTCCAAGTTAGCTAATAATATGTAGCACACAGGGAACGGCCGGGTTTCCGTTCCCAATGTGGCAACACACTTCACCAGTAACCCGCATACGTGACTCTCCAGGCCAGGTTTTTTTTAAACATTCGATTTTTTTTGTCGGTGATGATTTTGCTAAATCCATATCCACCACGCTTTATAGCCATTTCCTTTGCACGATCAACAACACATGTAATTATCCCGGTGATGGTTTAACTGGTCATGAAAATTTGTGCTTTCGTTGTTGAAGAGTCCGGGAAAGGGAAGTGAACAACAACGTGGGCTCCTCCGCTCTATAATCGAATGAAAAAAGAACAAGGAAAAGATATATCCTTTACTTTTGTGCTCTTGTATTAAAAGGAGTGTAAATAAACAAGTCTACGTGATACATTTAGAGATTTTCTTGCTAATTGGAGGATGTTCGGAACAAATGACACTACAAATATATTTGAGCGAACTCATTTTTGCTTTCCTTCGCTACGGTTACAAGGAGAAATGCCAGAGAGTTGTGTAGCAGAAATGAGGGTAGGCAGGAAGAATCCACGTCGGATATGAACAAGGAAGACATTCGAACCGTTTCTTGCTCTAGAAATGCTTTCTATCTTTTCAATATCGCATTCTATATTATTGTCTATCACGCGCTTATTGGTTTCGCGTGCAAATTTAAGACGGGGATGGTGAGGGAAATATCGCACCTAATTTTAGGACTTTTTTCCTCTCGGAGTCGTACAAAATATGTCACGTACCTGTATTCCGCCCCCGCATTGGTAGTAATCTGGGGCAAAATGTACTGTGCATATTGTCTGCATTTGATTCGACTTTTCTATTTTTAACCATACAATAATCAAATAAGAAGGAAGGGAGGGTTATTGTTTACAAAACTAATTAACAAATCATTTCCATGACCAACTCATTGTCAGTTCTTGAAAAATGTCATTGACGGTTTCTAAAATGGGTTTTCCTTTCTTGGTTTGTTTGCAAACAAAAAATTATAAACAGCGTATTTCAAGAAAACCATTTCCGTCATCAAAAGTCTAGAAAAAACTAATAAGTTTATGAGTATAATTACTAGCTATAAATGAAATGAGAGAGCTCAATGATGTTGACATGGACATTTAATGAATGAAAGTTCCATGACAGATAGTAGTGCATCATACTGCCGTGTTTACTCATATCACGTATACACTCAAACACTAGGGCGAAAACAGATAAAACTTGCATGTAAAGCAGACGAGAGGCTTACAATTGTTAGAATAAATATTAGCACCTAATCTTAGAAACTGGGGAATGCCGACCTCCGTGAAATTTTTTGCTAATCATTGCAATTATCTTAAACAGCATTTATAACTAAATCCATGAATAATAACTCACTTATTACATATTTGGGTTGGTGCATATCTCACTTACGTCTTTTGCTTTCTTCCCTTTAACTCTGAGTGGAGTATACACTACGTCACAGAGAAGCATACGGGGAAAAAGAATGAATGAAACGTGAAGTCACGATGATGATGATTGACCGTGATGATGTCATGTGTTTCTATTGCCGGCTCTAGCGTGGTGTTAGCTGTAACTAGCCTCTATCAAACATTATCGTGTATATTTTTCTAAGAGTAAAACTGAGGGTATCGGGGAAAAGGTTTTTTTTACTCTGCACCAGCATGCATGTTTTTATTTCAGAGAAGTGAACATAAAAAACGTGAGACTTCTTCTATAATTATGTGCGCTCATAGTAAAACAGCCTAAATATTAGTGCCTAGAAAGATATGATGAATGCATGTTTTAAAGAGAAACCGAAACGTGCTTAACACACTTCCAGCACTGTGGGTATTGCTCCCACCAATTATATTGTATACTGCGGTGAGGATGTATCCCACCACTTTGGTTTCGAATAAATGATCCTCAACAATAAGGTTGAAAAGGTTATACGACATACGAGTGCTAATTAGGTATATATCGCAAGAGTATCCAGTAAATAGCTTCCTGGAGTAGGAAATGTCTATGAAAAACCGCATTGAATTAAAGAGAACCTCACCACTTGCCTAATTTCTCTCTCCAGGATTCATTAACAACTTGCTGAAATTGTTTAGAGTCACCATTTACAAAGTAAATGTGGACACTATTCTCAATTAAGTCATAGCTCATGTTTAGTAAGAACTGCATCCAACTTTTCGACAGCTTTTCAGATTTTCAGATAAAAACGCGTGTTTAGGTATTTGAGATTTGTAACACCTTGTTTCTCTCGTAAGCACCCATCATCATCCTAATAAGAGTTAGCTGTGTGTATAGTGGCAAGTACGTCGGCAAAGCAAGTGAGCACTGTTGAAGCTCTTTTTGGTCTACGTCTTGACGTTGCACATTTATTGTTATACCTGTACGTATGAGAACGTATGCTGAGGACAGGTAAGCGTGTGGTGCAAAGTGGAGAGCATGCCTGCATACACATAATAGAGTCACTTTGTGCCCATGCTAACTTGTAGTGACGAGTCTTCAGCTTCTATATGTACATACACCTTTGTATTTTATGGCATCGGTAGATAGTATACAGGTGAGAAAGTCGGATACGGATGTATGATATATAAAGCTAAGCTGATTTTGGGACCATTCTTTATAAGCCTCAGTCAGAAGAGACCAAGAGATCAGTATAGATTTCAGAAGCCAACCAGTTGAAACGAAAAATTATGTGCCGGACATAACATTAGTCACTCACCTCAACTTCACATATTCACGTTGGTACTTGTGTGCAACACATTTTTCTCTCACTGCTGAAGTTTTAATAGTTGCTCAGCATCACAGTCGTCATCATCATCAAAAGTAAATATCATCATCGTAATACGTCGCCACTCAACTAAACTAACAAGTGCATAATCTGCGTACACACGCGGACACACGCCAAAATAGAGAAAAAAAATAACTGAGCCACACACGAGATACTCTTGGATATTATTATATCATACTTCGCGACAAGTGCTCGTATTTAAAGTTTTGTTGTTCATAACCTCTGTCACCATTCCAGTTGTAACAGAGCGTAGCGTAACTTGCCTGTTCCAGAGTATCTGCCAAAGAACTCATCATCGCTACCACAAAAAGCACATTGACATTGAGCTCTGTCTTTTTTTATCGGGTTGTGGTATTAGTCACAAAGAGAAAAAGTGAGTAAAATTATACGAAAAAAAGTCCTCGAAGTTGCCTCGAGATTTGACAAAGGCTAGTTTTGGAAGTGTGTTTTTGGAGAAAATAAAGTGATTTCCATGTGTAAGGAGTATACACACGTTTCCTGCTCTCCTGTTTTTCTAAGTGATAAGCTACTAAAACGTGTTATCAAGCGTCGAGAGAAAGGCTCGAAAAAGGTTCCCACGCTACATCTGCTTTGCGAACAGTCGCACGTTGACAAGTCAGAAATAATCATGGCATCGGGATTTTGCAGATATTGTTCTCTCACACATTCCTCATCCTCTTCGGAGGGAGCTAGCATGAGAAATTGTAAAATTTCAAGCTCATCTCACATTTGTCCATATTGTCGATCAGTTCTATGTGAACTTGATGACTACAAGGGAAACTCCGTGTGTTCTCAATCAAACTCAACCTTTCACAAAATGTCTCCTGATGCCCACACAAACCACAATTATTGTTACTCTAACCGTAGTCAGCAACAAAATTCCTCTGGGTCATGTGTAGAGCATGTTTCCTCTGATCTCTGCCGGTGTGCCAAAAATATTACATTCACAAGCAGTTTTTCAGCTTCACACAGTAAAACTAACTACTGTCCGACAAGTGATGGTTAGTCGAGTCTTTTTTTATAAATAAATATATTTTTAAAACTTATAATTACAACTAAAAAGCTTTTTACTCTATCACTCTTACAAGCAGCCGCACACATACTACTTGCTGTCACATTGACATATATGACACTTTCAACAGGTTCATTCTTTTTGATAGCTCATATTTGAGAAAATCTTATTCCTCGCATAAAGTAACGCGACATTTATCAATCTCTGAGCTGGCAAGGATGTTGTCTCATGTAATTCGAGGATGATTCATTCCTAGGTAGTCTCATGCAGACAAGAGATTTTTTCATGAACGCGATCTTAACTTGCCCCATACCAAGTGTCTCACTGTCTTTGTTCGTTCTGTGCAGTATGTGTGCTTGCTGCGCACCTCGTAGCCTGGTACGGGTTTCTTGTTGTTTCTGCTGTTCTGAGTCGATCACAATATCACGCATGTATAAGGCGTTTCATTTTCTTACAGAAATAAATCCTTTTGCATACCATTATCAATGTTTTTAATATTCGCTTTTTAAAAAAAACAGTAACTGTCATTACTTTTCTTGGTTCATTCGTCCATGTTGGTGGCATTGATTTCATGTCGATTGTTCCAATTTCTCGTAAAAAATCAACTGAAGGATCATTCTGCTAATGAAAATGTACTACTAAATGAAAGAGACGGTGTGCAGCAGGAGCTTTCGATGAGAGTTAATTATAGCAATGGGATGAAACATGTTGTGTAACAAATGTGTACATTTGTTTTGCAGGTTGGAGAGTATTACGACTAGTGCTACTTGGAATTCTCGTAGTTCTACCCACATCCACAATGTCGAGTCCGTTAAATCACCATAGTCAAAGGTCACGTAGCCCTCGCTCATCCGGTCACCACAGTCATCACTCTCCTCATCGAGGAAATGAGAGGCCGATGAAATGGATCAATCCATGTAGAATTCCTACATCTATTCCCACGCAAGCATCCGAAATTCAAATGCCATCTCAGTCAGATGAAGAAATATTTCAAAACATTGTAACGCAAGCGAAAAAGGCGGAAGTTCAAGCACGCTTATTCTTCGAGGACTTTGTAAGTGAAAAGTTTTTTAACTTCTTTTTTTGGATATTTTTATTGTTCCCTCCGTTTCATCACATAATATAGACAGTTAGATGAATGTTAATTGGTTTCATTGTATGATTATGGTGTAAAAACACAGTGGTTGCACCCGCAAGCTAAAACTAGGCATCTAGTCAGACAAGAAAGATATAAAAGGTGAGAGAGAGAAAGAAGGAAAAAAGTTGAAGAATAGCTTTATGCAAGAAACTAGTGGTAGTAGTTTAATGTGCTCACTTTAGTACTGGTAGTATGAGAAAAGAGTGATGGGGAAGGGGTTCATTGTGCAGAAGATGTTTTAGTACATACTTAGTTTGGTAAAGACCACGTCATTACGAAAGCAGATAGACATTAAACCAGTGCCTGCAGCATTAATCAGGTTTCATCAACAGACTAAAAGAAAGACAGATGTAAATGCAATAGGCTATCATCAAATATCTATTCCTTTTGTGCTCCACCAGCACCACCATCTCGACAAAAATGGTTGTCAAATAAGGATGTTGTTGTTTGTTGAAAAATCTCAACGACTATAGAATTCAACAAGTAGGGGTGCAAATCATCATCCACAGTTGTCTTTTACATTTAGGATAAAAGTCAGTTTGATTGGAGCAAGAGGAGGATGTAATGAAAGAATCAGAAAATATGGATGCCGATGCCACACAGGAGAACTGATAGATTAAACGGAGAAAGATTTATTACTTGCTCATTGCATTAGATTACAAGGTTTTGTAACAGTCGTTTTTTCCTCGACATATGGCAAGAACTTTATTTTGATTTGTACCAACTAACTCGTAAATATTAGAAAATTACAAGCTACATCGCTGTAACGTCATTTCAACGGTGTGAATAGGTACACAGTTTATTACCCCTAGTTTGGTCGATTAGTAGCGGTGGTAATTATTAATTATTTCTTCTGGTTATTTGAAGTTTGCACGCATACAAAATGATGCGGTTGAATATTAAAGCCACGAATGGAACCACCACCGTGCTCGTGTAATATCCTAATGTGGACTAGAATTTGTAGGATAAATGTCATTTATCAATTTGCATATAGTGTTAAGTAGAACATTAAACTGTGAGACCTGATCGTGATTATTATGAGCAATGATCCGAGAGGATTAGATTGGACTGTGAGAAAGCGGAAAGTTGAGTGTCATTTAAGTAGTGGTTGTATTTCAGTGCAGGAATGTGTTCTGTGCGTCGAGCACAGAAGTGAGTCCTTTGCATGCAATTTCCAAGAATCCATTTTTAACCTAATATCGTGTAGCTTGTGAAAGACATAATAGCATGACATTTTTGCCAAACATTTAGCAGATTGCGAAAACTGACAATTAGATGTTTCAGTTGATAAAGGATTCTTTAGGGATGTTGGCTGCATCGAAGTGGATGTTATAAATGGTTGTACGTGTGTGTGTAGTGCACAAGTAGGCATCATGATATGGATGAGATGTGAGAAGGATTTTCGTTAGAAAAACCATTCGTCTCAAAACGCTGCACACATTGATCTCGCCATCGGGATCGTACGAGTGAAATAAGAGAGAAAAATAAGAGAAAGCATTTTTCTTTAAGCGAAAAAATGATCAGTTGCAATTCTTTAACCGTAATAATAAGGATAATAAGGTTGCTCTCTGGACGGACAGGAGTGATGAGACGAAGCAAACATGATGATTATCTCGTTGCGCTAATCCCCACATGAAAAATATACGTGGGAAGGCTTCCTGCCTTCTTTGCCCTTTTTCCCTCTTCATATTGTGAAGTGGTGGAGGATGGATGGTTGGTTGGTTGGTGTGTTTGATTCGAAATAAAGTTAGCTTTTAACTTCCCTCAATGATTCATCTAAAGTCGTCGCCAATATAATCATCATACAATTATACGATTATGGAGGCCATCTGTATATGTTTCAGACATACAAGATTTACAATAGAGAGGCATTAATCGAGGGCAAAAATGTTGGCAAAATTGTTTCGCAAAGGAATTTAAGGTAACACAGCACAAGAAGTGGCAGCAAAGTAGACCTTTTTTGAGATTGTAGTAAGTATAATCATAATTATAACTTGCAAAAAAAGTACGTACTTTGTGTTTTGTGGTTTGAAAACTGCAAAGAGAAGGGTTTCCATCCAAATAATGTGATCATCAGGAGATCTCTGCCGACTTATTAGTATGAATTGTTTAAAGGCTCCCCTTTTTCGATTCAGTTTGCAAAATAGACCTCATCGTATGCATGAGATTCAGTCGTGATTATGCTGAAATACTTAGAGACAAGATCAGTTGATGATGAGGTTGTTTTCCCTCTCCTCTCATAAATGCCGATGATGGCATCACGAGAGGAATATTGATATTTGGGGATGAAAAGTGGTTATCGACCGGAAGCTAAGGTGTATGAAGTCTCAGCAGGGATTTTCACAGAGCAGCTCATAACGACAACCCATTGTTGCTAATAACAATCTTTGGGTATAGGAAGGAGGACTGCAAGTCACATGTGGATTGAAAACAGATGAGCCTCCTTTTTTTCCTCCTTTGGCTATAGGGTTGAATAATAATACAAAGATAAATATACCCCAAAAAATGAAAAAGAGAATATCGTTTTTTTATACTTGTAATATTATTATGGACGGAGAGAGAATAAAGAGGAACTTCTTTAGCATGAAAGATGTAATGAAGTTACTGACGAAGGACTGGTGTGGGGTCTCCCTGTGTGTTGGTCGTCAACGACCAAAAAGTCCAGTACCTTTATAACAAGTTAGCCGACATAAGCGCTCTATGCCACCTTTGCAAGTATTGAGAAATAGTTTGGTCAAAGCTCGTCTCCTGATTGCAGGAAAATATATGTAACTTTACAGAAATTGACTTCTTTTGAGAAAAAAAGACTCATTGCTCTCTCAGAGAGAGAAAGAAGAGGCGAAAAAAGATGAAGTTGAAGTTTCCCTATCTGTAATTTGTAACCATGAGCCGCTAAACGTTTCTTGTTGTCAGTCCCTTTGTTTACCTGAGACATAGGACGAACAAACTCAAATTTTTACATTTTTTCTATATGCATACACACAAAAGAAATGTATGAATGTGAGTACATCACATACAACATACATATATATATATATATCCATCAGAAAAAAAAGAATATAATGTTTTGCGCGCTTGGATTTCTTCACCTTGTACATTATTCACTTGAATGTACATTATTTTTCCCTTATTCTTCTTGGTGACTTCCCTACTTCAGACAATAACTAAAACAGACCAACAAATCTTTTTAGGTATTTCAAGAATTCTTATTTAATTTTCCCGTTTTTTCCTCTCTCACACTCTTTGGCTCTCGCTCAATTTTCCACTTTGAAGTTTTCCCATAGTTCGTCCTTCTATTGTGCTAGGATAGCGTTAGTAGCAATTGATTTTGATGTAAATAACGTTGTTATGTTATGATCATTATACCATTGAGACTTTAAGATTTCTTATTGTATTTAGCTGACCAACTTTGAGACCCTTGTTCTCATACATTCATCTGACACAGTACTATGTTGACTACAACAGGCAAAATCAAGTGCTTGATAGAACGGGATGAGGGAAGGGTGCACAAGTGCGCAATACCCCATGGTGACTTTGAACCCTCGAGTCTATCTCTTGACGTCTTTTACGTTGTTGATCTGCTTTTACTTTGAGGTTTTATACAGACAAGTAAAAAAAAATCCACACTTTTATTAACCGCTTTGTGGAGAGTCCCGTTTAAGAAATTATGCTTTATCTAGGATCCGCCAAGGAGAATTATAAACATAGACAGGCAACACGGTCTATTTTGATGATTTTACTTTGAATAGTAGTTGAAAAGCAGAAAAGTCGTAAATGACACATGAATACATGCTCATGTTTTTGCTTTCATAGATTCAATTATAAGCACCGAGTGCAAACCGTTTATGAAAAGGTTAATGAGATAATTTTATGATTACAAGAAACAAATCGCTGAAAGAACAGGCTAACAGCTTAAGCAAGGCATGAACACGAGGCATGTGCTTACTTCTCTGATTTAGGTATTATAAAGTGGCAAAACAAATTTATGTTGTACTTTTGTGGATTTTTCCTGATAGCTAAAACAAGACCTCAACAACCTAATCACTACATATACATAAAACATCGAGTTAAACACATTATCTGTGGTGGTGATGACTTTTTTTCATTGAAGATATAGGAAAGGGATACAAGTGTGCATGGTGCATCCCGGTTTTGTACCTTTACAAGTAGGAACAGGTTCATAAATCTTTTTTTTCCAGCTTCTTAAGAAAATTCCGACATAAACAGAAAAAGAAACTCGGGACAGTTGGGATACCTACATTGTAGGTTGAGTATCAGCTTAAATTATTTGTGTAATCTTTTTTCTTTAATAATAATCCTTATTGTCGAGTTTCGACATGATCAGTCATCATATTTTGGTACTAGCTTCTTAAGTAACAAAGTCGATGTAAATCACTATCATTGTGGAAAACGTTTCATTACCATTTATCCACGTGAAAGGGACGAATTCAGGGGCATGCCAGTCTATTCTAGAATGTTTTAGAGTTTGCCTTTCAACTTCAACGGCTAAATAAGCAGACAAAAAAGATTACACGGTTAAAATGTAGATGTTTGGGAAAATTCCTGTGCATTCATGTTTTAGTTGGAGAGGAGGGGTGTGACGCGTTTGTAATATTTAGAAGGGATATTTTGGCTCCATAATTTAGTCACATTATTTTTTTCCTAAAGTTGGTATAAATAGACTGTTTTATTTATATATTTTTTCTTTCTGTTTTTAACAGCGTGACGAATGCTTTGGGAAGAGTGGACACGACTTCCAACGCTTGCATTATGATTGGCTAAACGACGTGGCTGAAAAAGTTGGCAAGAATCTCGGTGAACCTGTGAGTCAGTCAAGATTGGAATCTTTAGAGGTAATAATCTGATTTTTTGTACTTGCTAACACCTCACCAGAAGTCTGGATAGGTGTTTGGAATTAACTGGAAGTCTGTCGGAAGAAAGATTACGTGGAATTTAGGCAGTCTATATTTTCCCGTCTCAAGTTTCCCCGGTACAGAGGTACCTGCTACAATGCATTGTTGTCGGTTGTTTTGATCACCCACGTACTTGAGTTTCCAAGATTGTATCAAAGTTTTCAGTTTAATCTTTTTCCATGATAATCATACATTGTGAATAGCTCACGTTAGTGAATCAGTTGGATTCCATTTAAAAGTTGTGAGCTAAAACTTTCCACGAAATGAGTGTAGCAGTAAGTTGATGCAGTTACTTTTACAAAGCTGAGATTTCAGACTGCCCCAGTGATTTTCTTTCGGCAACATTTGTTCTTTAATTAAGAAAGAAACCACTTGAAATAAATTGTTTGCTAAAAGTTACATTGTTATTTTTCTCTTCAGGTTGAAGACATCCTCCTATCAATGTACAGGGGTTTGCAAAAACTTGCAGTGGGGTTGGAACAAGTTGTTCTTGACCAGGCTTTCCATGGCGGCAGCTTTTATCAGCACTTTCATGAGGCAGAATTCCAGCTGAAATATGTAAGTATACCGTTTCCGTTGTATTTATAGCTTTTTAGAGTTAATAGGGAATAATGGTTTGGGGAGAGAGTGTAAAAGTTCTAAACATACAACATTCGATTAAGTGGCTAGCCAAGATTTCAATCTTTGCAATGATGCCATTCCTTCTTGGTTTTAAATCTCTTGCGAGTGAGATTTTAGCCTGCTGTGATAATTAATATACTTGTGTGATTGCATGTCGGGAAAAATAGTAACATAGTACTTTTCACCATATTAGGGAAGTTCAGGAGCTATGACAGATTTAGAAACATTTACATTGTACATAAAAACTCATTTATTGAACGTGTGATCACACTTCAACTCGTAAGAAATACTTTATACATTAATAACATGATGTGGTGTTTGCATGTATATGGATGACTGGTGAGTATGTTTGCACTTTTATACCACTAGTTAAAATAATTGATATGTGGATATTTAATTGGCCCATTATTAGCAAGCATTAGTTATACATCATCATCATCAAAATTACAATTTTTTCTACTCATGCAATCACACTACTTTTTTTGGGAAGACTCTCCCGGTAATTAGATAGAACACGAAGCTATGATTGATACAAAAAGCTGCAGACTGTAAACAATCAATATTTTTTGGGTAATTTTAGGTCCTTTGTGAGTTCCAAATCGCCATGATGGAAAAGAATATTCGGTACGAAGATGTTACAAGGGAAATTATGGATGAGCGTTTCGTGAATTTGGAAGACAAAACTTGGAGAAATTTGCGTGACTTCTCGATCTTCCGAGATTACTTAAATACCCTGGAATTCATCCGAGACAGTTTCGAGCATTTCTGGAAACAGTCAAAGCAGATGAGTTAACTTCATAAGGATTTGGTCTTCAGGCACGGATCAGTCACCAATCTCGGTCGATCAATTTCCAATCATCGATCAGTCATTAATCTTTTATGCGAAGAACTTGAACCTCATGTATATATATATCAACAATTTTTAAATAAGGACATTCACCATTTTACTTCAATCATCATCGTTTAACCACATGACGCTTAGATTTATATCAACAAAGAACAAATCTTCCAAATCGGCATCGATAAGTTATATTCACCACCTACCTCAGTAAATTTGAATGCAAATTAGACCGAATACAAGATCATGTAACACTTACCAGGTAACTACATCTCTACAGAAGATGACTTTCTCAGGGTGTTGGACTATGTAGCTCTTAATTATACAGTAGTCCTACTTAACACAAACACATGGATATGCCAGCCCTCTTTAAACAATCAGTTAACTTCTCGCAGCAACCAATGAACAAAAAATGAAACCCAAATTATGTCAAGAGGAATTCGAAACTTATCTTGCAAACTATTGAATCAATCAATAAATTTTAGTGGATATATAAGTAAGTATATGTTGTTGTGTTAGAGCAATGAGAGAATAAAAATGCTAGGAATAGTTGTTCGTTGTTAACTGTTTGTCGTTGGTATTAAAATAAGATAGGTACTTACTAAACATGATCTTTTACATAGGTCTTGCATGTTTGGAAATTTTAATGGCCATATATTATGTTAAAATAGTGCTGGAGTCAGTTATAGTGTTTATGTTGTATCGCACCTGTTGCCAATCAATCACAGGTTCTCATATATAGTGTAGTCAAATAGTTATGCCACGCTACAAATTACTGCGAATTTCATACGCACTTTCATAGGCTAGTGTGTATCGTCGTTTTGTATGTCAATTAATTGAGGTGAATGTTCTAGGAAATTTCGAGATATATTAGTATGCTTCAAAGTAGCATAGCTAACAATAGATTAGTTTGAGTCGGATTAGTGCAATCCACACGACATGAATGTATCAAAATATTTATATGATTGTTGTATTTATTGAGCAGTGAACCTAAGTATATTTGTATTTATTATTAGCTATGTAAAAAGAAATTATATTGCGTAGTTGTCTGAATTCGAAATTGACAAGACGATTCGATCTTGCCGTAATATGATCCTGTTGAGAATTTAAATTGGACATAGATAGAGTATTATTACCACATTTTCAACTCTAGACTCTCGAGACATCTCGATCTCGATACGCCAAGTTATTATCTTTGCAACTTGGATAATTCATAGACTATAGCTGTATTGAAATCACGCGTAGGATAATATATATATTTTACAATTCACAAACCCGTATCTTTGTGGTGCATATTACTGTATAGCTCTGTAGAAAGTAGTAGAAAGGGCTATGTAGTTGGTTCTCGTATGATTTAAAACAGGTATTTAAATATTTATTGTAACCAGTACCTGGTTTAGTTTTTTGTGAATGAGTGCAAGCATTAGAAAGGGGAGCTATATTGCTGATATAGTTTTTACCACAGATGTTAACAACCTATGTGCATAGTACATCATTACATTACCTTACGTATTAGTATTATCAGTTAAACTCCACCGATTAGGTTAGTATTATTTATTGTTATTCCTCAGTCCTACGACAATTGAGTAAGGGTGACACTCACGTAAGAAGGTCATCGTATTCACTCTGCTTTTAAGTCCGCTGAGTAACTATTTATTTTTAAAATTTATGTTTTTATTTTTGATAGACTGTGATATCTATTTTTTAAAGGTTTGCCATTTCCTGAGTAATTTTTAATTATCCCAAATATGACAAAAGTATATATTATCATTGTCAAATACAGGTAGAATGAAACGTGCATTTTAAAATAACCTATACTCCAGCCACCAACTTGTATTATAATCCGAATCATGTAAATAGATATTATAGTGTTGTTGTACCAACGCTTTAATGTAAATACATAGCTAGCTATATCTACGATATTCAAAGAGATTATTCTATATTGTAATTGTTATTTATGATCTGATCGTGCTTAAAAGAGAGGCTATTAGATAAAGTATAGTTCGAGTATGTTCGTTGCCCTTAAGTCGTTCGCAGAATTGTTAATGTATCTAACTCTGCAGTTACATGCAAAGTTAAAGTCAACAAATGATATATGATTTGAAAAATTGAAAAATGCCTAGTGTTCTAGATTCCTTTTGATTTAATTCAATGTACTCCTCTTAAAGCACAGAATGACTGTAATTTAAATTCCTACAACGTTCAATGAGAAAACCGAAATGGTATATAACGAACACCATTCATCTTTAAATATGATGAAGTTGGGTAGTAGTAAACTATTAACCGTTGTTATGTTAAACTTATTTATTTGCATATTTTGACCCTTTTAATTTGTAGAAAATCAAAGGAGGAAAAATGACAAATAAACCAAAGATCCGCATCAAAAAATGAAGTTTGCCTGAAATCGTTTTAATTATTTTCAATTAATTCAAACATGATTGCAATTTCACCATCAAATTATCGTATGCATAATCTGCATACTTTACAAAAATTAAACGTGAATACGTTGGTCGTCAGTAACATGTCCTGAAATCCGAGTACAGAAAAAGTTGGTCAAATTACTTTGACTTGGCTTTAGCTTTTTTTACACTTAATTTCGTCTTTGAAGATGATGGGCTTGGTTCTGCTGACCCTGAGTCCCTCTTCTGACCTACCTTTGCAGACATGTCACTGAAAAAAAGAAAAAATGCAATTTAAGAAATATACTTAACTAATATAACTAATACAAATCAGCACAATATCCAAGATTAATTTAATGTACTAGATGGCAGATGTGGCAGAATCAGCTCCCTGTGTTCCTTTTCCAACATCGACCTTTCCCCTACGTTGCTTTTTGGGCCGATATCCGCGATCTTTGTTTCAACTACAGGCACAATTTGAGGTGTGGATGGCACAGAGTCACCTTTAGTTGTTTTCTTTAACAGTTTAACATTTGATAACCAATTAGGCGACTCTAAAGTAGTCATATCCAGTTCTTCAGTGGGTTGTATAGGCGGCAATTCACTGGCGAGTTTATGAGCTTTGGTGATATCATACTGCATAGACGTAAAATAGTGGTAAACTCCATTATAAATTCCCGAATCGCAATATATTTATACTATTTATTTCTATTACCTGTGCATAGACCACAATGAGCTGAGCAAGCGTAGTTAAATCGTCTGGTGAGGATTTCCGCAACTCTTCTAGACTTTTCACAGCCTCGGCTAAATCTCCTTGTTGAATCATTAATGATGCAGCTTGTCTCCACAACATGTTCAACCGTTTTTTGTTTCCCTACAAGTTTACATTGCTTATTCATTTTAATTGTCTACATAAGTAAAATTTCATAAAATGGATCTTAAATTGAATTAAATACGTACTCCTCCTTTCCGATAAAAATCGACTGCTTGCTTTAATGAAATAGCAGCATCATTCACTCTGCCTTCATGCTGATACAGTGTTACTAGTGCACTGATAACACCAGGCTTGTAAGAATTTTTCGCTAAGCCTTCGAGAATCAATATCGCATCGGAACGGTTGCCCTGAAAGTTAAAATTGACAATCCGTTAACTACTATGCACAAGCAAATTAACGATTAAAATTCAAAAATTAAATTAACACGGTCAAAAACTTACATCACGTAGTAGTTGTTGTACGAAGCAGAGGTTCATATGTAGATTCATGTCTTCTTTCTTCCCTACTTTCGGAGCAACATGTTTTTTGGCTGCTTCAATCCCGTCTATTTTTACAATGAGCGCAGTTTGGATAAGAAAGATGTCGTTGTCAGTTTCCGGAAACTTTGAGAGAGTCAAGGCACATGTATCTTTGCACAAATCAGCCTGTAAATATTAAACAAAATTTAGACCTTACAACTTGTGAATTTTTTCCAGCATTTTGTCAGTGAATGCTGTCAAACCTGGCCTGTAAGGAGATAGAACAGACACTGATTGATGTACATGTCTCTCCTCTGAGCACGGGTAAGCTTGGTATCCGCCCCCTCAGCTCTCATAGCTTTCACTCTCTTCTTAGAATCGAAAATATTTTGATCCCGGTTGATGCACAAAATGTTATTAGACGCAACAGCAATTAAATCTGCTTCAGGAGGTTTGTTTTTAAGAACTTTGGAATAGAGTGCCATTGCCTCCTTCTCTCGTCCTAACTTTTGTGTACAGTAAGCCGATTGGATTCTAAATACAAATATAAATGGATTTCCAGTGTTATGTGCATTGTGTGATTGGCATAAAACATTTTATAACATACAAAATCTGATAAATAAATAAAATTATTACGTAATAATGGCAGTATCCTCAGCAATTTCCTCTTCTGTTAAGCCATCATCTTTCAATGTTTCCACTGCCTTCATTTCGGACTCTTTTAAAGCCTTAATCGCTTCCTCATATCGTTTTTCACCTATAAGTGCACATCCCATGTTGTATCTAAGTTCATGAGTGTCATGATCCACTTTATCAAGACGTCTTTCCTGAAATTGGTACACACATTTTTACGATTAATTGATAGGTTAAGGTATCATCCAGGAAATATCAAGTCCACAAATTCAAATCCCACTCACAAATCCAGCAGCAATGAGGCTAGCATTAATAGCTGCCAAATTAGTTTGTCGTTCTTCATCGTAATCATCCTGGGCATTTCGGATAACCTCTTTACAACTGTCGTAAGCTTCTTCGTAATTCTCCAAGCGGTACATGATTTGCGTCATAAGCTCACGTTTACGGATGGAATCCTCACATTTGTCTAAGATATCTTTAGAAGCTTGTATATCTTGGAGCCGGTAAAAGCAGTAAGCTTTTTCGTACAACAATTTTCTGAAACCCAATTCATGAAACAAATATGAATGTTAATTTTTTTAAACTGCCGCTAAATTGAAATTTGCTTTTACTATTCACTACAAAAATTTACCCAATCAATCTTGGATTTTTATCCATGAATGAAATTCCATCCGATATTCTGTCCAAATGAATGCAGCAAATTATTTTGCACCGAAAAGCTAATTCATCATCCGGGCCGACATGTAGTACTACAAGTTTATGAATAATTATTAAGTTGGAAGCAAGTCTTTATGTTTTAATGCTGTTATGAACAGTGAACACGTACGTCGGTTGCAAACTTTAATAGCCCGTTCATAGTCAGCATTACTCATGGACTTGTCCAACTCCGCTAGCATGGAATTTCTCTTATCAGACTTCTGTGACTTATCCATTTTGCGAAAAGATTATTCACAGTTGACAGTCTGAAAAATTAACCCAGCACCCATCAGTCAGTTAAGTTCAAAGGTAAATCATCACCCAAAAAAATCAAAATGATATTCTTATTTTCCACCGTTTACCTAAATGTATATCTGAAAAATCTTAAAGTGTGCTACGTGCTAATTGAGTTTCAAGGCTAAAGGTGCAAATATAGAGTCAGTGCAAAGATGAAAGATGTAGTCAGTATTCAACAATTAGCAAAATCTATTAATTACACTTGGAACAACTAATGGCTAATAGTATTTCCCCCTTTTCGTCTGTTGTCTGTATGACCTGAGCTGAAAATGGGTGAAAATATCTGACAGGAGCAGGAATGTTGATATAACAGCTGTGAAACAGCTACAGCCTCAATATTTCTTTTTCGAGGCACAATGTTTAACGAGTAACAACCAACAAATTTAAATCTACAAGGCATTAATTTCCTACAACTAACTAACAACTAATGTTGTTATATATATATATAACATTTATAACAATGTTCGAAGTTGAAAGCTATTCCTTCACAATATCAGTCTGTTCGACCTCAATGACACAACCTGACTTTTGTTTTGACCGTGACGATCAAATCAGCAGCAGTTAGTATGATCTCCTTTCTAATCTCATCCACCGACCAATATGTAACAACTTTTTTGGAGTTGAATTTTGCTCCTTTTAGCGCACGTGAAGTCCACTGGTGTACAAGAAGTTATACATTCCTCATTCCTCATGAAAAACGGTATATCATGCAATGGGTAGATGCCGTACGTGGCTGTAAATGATGCTTTGTGCAGCTTAACCACCCATGCAGGGTCCTCATGCTTGTTACTTATTTTACGATATTTAAATGTTGAAAAACTACATGTATTATCATCATCATCATCATCAGATTAAATAAAATTGGTGGATTTAAGCTATGGGTCCC